>JAJJWN010000007.1:0-17816 GCA_021655885.1 Fusarium abutilonis
GGCCGGAGGGGGAGGCGAGGAGGAGGACGTGTGAGGGGTCTGAAGGGGCGGGTTGGGAGGGGAGAGTTGTGCGTGGGAGGAGGAGTGTTGTTGATGGTGGGTTGGGGGAGACGGAGAAGCTTGTTCGGTGGAGGAGAAGGTGACCTTGAAGGGATTTTGGATCTATCATTCTGATTAGTATTTTGGTAGTGTTGTATCAAGGGGTGGGACTTACGCTCGGGATTGAAGTCGAGAATATGTAAATCACCATCTACGTCCGCCGCAACAATAGCGAGATCTTCACCGTCGGGGAGGAAATCCGCTACCAACACCGGAAGTCGGCCGTGGCTCTTACCCAGGACCTTGAAGGTATAAGGCTCCTCTGTATATCCCGCAAACCACACGCCCTTGAAGGCATCAGCCATGAGACACAGGCCTGTACGGGGGAGTTCACGCGCGCTGGAGACATGACAGCTCATATCAAGGAACGCCACGGGCAACAGAGAGCCGTCTTCCTTGAGACCTCTGACCATGCACTTTTGACCCTGAGCGACGAGCATGAGACCTTGGGTGCCGATTTCTGATATGGCTGTTACGCCGCCGCGGGGAATGTCTTCACGAGCGACGGCTTTGAGACGACGGTTTGTCTCGGGCTTGCCGGGTTCGGGGATGACGGTTACGATGTCAAAGACGTGTACGCGGCCGCGGATGGGGAGGTCTTCGCCCTTTGAGACGGCTGTGCCGACTGTGAGGAGGAAACGACGCTCTTTTGTGTCTTCGGAGACTTCGAGATGGAGAGTTTTCATGCATTCGATGGATTCGCATGATTCGAGTTCGAGATCGTGGATGACGGTCCAGCTGACGGGACTGATCAGCTTGAGAACGCCGCGGGGCATGGTAGGCGGGAATGCAAGCGTCTCTTTGGCCCATTCTTTGTGGTAGTCATCGTCTCGGGGGAGTTCGAAAGGCTCACTTATCATGCAGCCGGCGATGTAGGAGCCAGTGGGCTGATGATATGCGATTCCGCGTACATCGCTGCCCAAAGGGACTTTCTTGACCGAGATACCGAGCTCGGTGAAGTTGGTATCGGGTGGGAGTTGGGTGACGCGCGCGATACCCTCATCATCTGCGTAGATGAAGCCACGATCACAGCCTTCAGTGTGGAATGTGCTCATACCGCGAACCCCACGGCCCTGAAGACCAATGACACGGGGAACGCTCTTGCTGGATTTAACGACGAAGCTTGGTGAAGGGCCGGGGAGGAAGACGGTGCTATAGCCGCTGATGTTGGTACATTTTCGTAGGGGTACGAAACGTGGCTGTTCAACAGTGTCGTCTTCATCTGTCTCGACAGGACTGCTGGCTAGTGTGGCATTAGACGTCTTTTTGAAGGTGAGAGTGGTGGAGAGGCTGGTTTCGCCTTCTTTGACATGGCGAAGGGGTTCGTAGATGGTAAGGTCGTCGGTTTGGTTTCGAAGCTGATAGAGTTAGAGCATGTCAGTTATGGAATAGTGAGACTTACAATGAGGTAGGGGGATTGGGATGTGGTGTCACCAAGGTCAGCTACTAGAATCTCGCGGAGGTTCTCTTTGGCTAGGCCTCGTCGTAGCGTATAGTCTGCTGAGAGATGGGGTGGTACGTAGCAGAGACCTTGGGCAACATAGACAGGCTTTGAGAGATCAGGAAGCGCGTAGACCTGTTTTGTCAGTACTTGCTATCTCCGCATAGGTTTGGAACTTACATGTAGTGCGCCTGTTGAGCTAAGCAGAAACATCATGATCTTCTCAGTCTCTGTGCCCTTGTCGCCGATACTTGGTTGGAAAGCACCCTTTGTATCTGTGTATAGGCATCCTGCATGCCATTTGGTATTTTGGAGCACAGTATCCACCTTTTCCACCTCTTCAAGCTCGTTGTTGCTGTCGATCTGTGCTATCAAGAGGCTGTTGTCGTCGCGGATGAGTAGCAGGTAAGGATCAACAATACTTGCGCTGGTGACTCTTGGCTCTGCTCCGGTTTCTTCATCGAGCATGGGCAGAATCTGAGTGAGACCGAGATCTGAAATGGTTAGTATATGCATACCTGGCTCGTAATATCAACCTACCTCCGTCATAGGATCGAACCTCGGACTTGAGAACCTGAATAATTCTCATCTGCTTGCCCATCGTCCCAGCTTCCACAGTGAAGCCAGCCGCGGGGTCAAACTCGGTGTCCTTCAGAGTCTCGAATCCTGCTGCAGTAAGAGCATATACGTCCGAGGTCTCGTAGCCATCGAGATCAACCTTGGCCACAATCATGTACTTGTCGTGCTGTTCCAACGTCTCATACTCATTACCCATGGTGGCATTTCCACCGAGAGCCTTGGGTATTGGCTTCTTAACAGACATGGTCCAGAAACCGCGTGCCTCTGGGAACTCGAATCTTCCGATGATTTTGGGTTGGATGTGTCGGTTGAGTATGGCTAGCGATCCAGCTTTCCCTCGCCCAACAATGCACGCAAGATGAAGATCTGAAACGACGCCCTGTGACAGAGTTGCTTCTTCGCTATCGGGAAGGAAGGCTGCTTTGCCGGGTGTCAAGTCCTTGATCGGAGCGATACTGAGTAGGGTATCATGAATGCGGAAGCTCAATTCGCCTGATTTGCCTGACCCGTTCAAAGCCTGAGCTGGTTTTGCAGCTGCGGACTCGGTGCCGTAGAGATCATCGTCCTCATCGTCTTCATCTTCGAGATCCAGCTCGTCCACATCAAGTGCGATATCTGCATCGATAAGGCGAGGCTTGCGCCGCTTCTCCTGTCCCATCTTCCTCGTCCAGCCCAGCACAACAGAGTCACCTGTTTCACTTCCAATGAAAAAGGCGTTTTTACCTAGTTTAGACGTCGTTGATGCTCGAGCCTTAATCAGGTTACCGCCATTCTCGTCTGGGACCATCTTGACGGTGAGACCAGAAACCGTTCGACCATCGATACGGAAAGATATTATACCAAGTTGACCATCATTCAAGATTAATAGAAGTTCACCATTTTCAATGTACAGCTGCTCAACAACACAGTGCTCCAGACGAAGGTTAAGGCCCGCCTGATCCGTCAAACTGAAGGAGGTAATCTGTCGAGCCATTGAGTTCACAGCAACACCATTGGCCTTGCCCGATTGATCAATGTGAATAAGCTCATTCTCTCCAACAAGAAGAGCACCACCAACAGGCGCCGGCAATGGGACAATCTTAAATAGATCTCGAGGAAGGTCGGTAACTGAGAGGATGGTCGTTGAAGCGCGCTGCTGCAAATCTAGCGTAAAGACCTTGTAGGTTAAATGGTCTTTCTGGCCGAGAGAGTGCGCGCGCTCTTGGCTGGATGACAGAATACCAAACGTCGGTTCTCTATACTCATGCAGAAAGGCGAAGTGCACGGGATGAAGCAGACTGGGATCAAGGAGTGGAAGACGGAGTACAAAAGATGGTGTATACGCTGCTTCTAGAGTGTCGCTACCTCCATTGGCGACTTTAGTAGACTCCTTGACGGGTCTTGGCCCATCGAGATCCTCATCCCAATCATCCATCTCCAAGTCTTCTTCTGTCTGTCGGAATGGTAGGATCGCGAGATTGCGCGAGCCGAATTGAAAGGCAGCACATCTACTGCTGGGGTCGGCCTCAAGATAAGTGACATACTCGTCAAAAGAAACCTCCCACGGCGCCCCGTGCAGCTCTTCTTTCTCGTAGTAGTGGATTGAGATGGTTTCCAAGGTGTTCTTGTCGGGATCCCAGACGGCCATGCACATCTTGGCAGCCTTATAAGCTAGCAGCAGAGCCTCGCCTCCGAATTTCGAATGAGTGGTCTTGATCTTGGCCAGACCCGTCACAGTACCAGCAAGAGGAAGCTCTGCGACAAGGACTAGCTTTGTGTTGTTTGTACGATCGGTTCGAACCAGCATTGACTCGCCGCCACCGAGAAAAGAGGACTCGAGACCGTCATCATCATTTGCGCGGTGGTCGAATTCGTGCTCGGGCTTGTTTGCCTGCGCAGACTGATTCTGGGGATCGAACTCGGCGGAGATTGTCTTTGTTGTAAAAATTTGGAGTAGGGAGCCCTTTGCGACAACGAGGTTGGTGGCTGTAGCGGACGTGAGGGAGATGGTTAATGAGTGTGTGACGGCTGAAGGAGCCGCAAGCTCGGTGTAGGCCTGCATTTCAGCAAGACCATTCTTTGCGGACAGACTGTTTGGTTGGTTATTGTCGTCGTCGCGATGGTGTTGTATATGAATGTTTGCCCAAAAGAGTAGAGCTTAAGCTTAAGGACGGATTATTGGTGCGCCGTGCTCCGAAGCCATGTTGCAGCCACCCCCAGAAAGTCGATTGATCAGCCAACCACTGGACAGCAAAAAAATACCCGGGAGTGAACACAAACCATCACGGGGGTATCCACCATCGCACATCGGCAACTCACTAGCGTATGGATTGCGTCACAAAAACATCCGCAGCTTCGAGCTAGAGCTTGACCTGGTCTTTTCCCAAACAAGCCCATGGAATCTTGTTTTCTAACGAATCTTGCCTTTCTCTGATTGATCGGATCGTTATATAGATCGCTTCTCCTCTTTGCTTGCAACGTCACATTTGGCTGATTTATTCCTTTCTCAAACCATCAAAAAGGCAGCGCCAAACATTCAAGCCACGCCGCGAACTACAGAACTCTAACGGCTTCATTTCAGCGTCCTCTTCGCGTTGATCTTTACTAATCATTTCTACCACAACTGCTTAAATCAGCGCCCAAGTCGAAGTTGCCATCATGGCCCACGCAGGCCTCGTCCAGACCAGTCTGATCTGGGTTGCCTACGCTGTCGCCGTCGTTCTCTGCCTCGCCGCCGCGATCATCACCACATTTACCTGGCAGACTCCTCGTGAACGCTCTCCCATCGTCAGCATCGTCGCCATTGTCAGCTTGACCTCGTTGCTTGCTACAGTTCTGCTGCTTCCTGTCGACATTGCCCTTGTTTCAGCGACTAGCTCATCAGCTCTCGGCGCAAAGAAGGACTGGGCTACTCCCGAACGCATCGACAGCATCCTCTATACCCTCAAGGTTGTCTACTACAGCTTGTACAGCTTCGATGCTCTGCTGTGCTTGATTGTCATCCCTTTTGCCTACTTCTGGCATGAGGAGT
Organism: Fusarium abutilonis; assembly: GCA_021655885.1. NCBI lineage: Eukaryota > Fungi > Ascomycota > Sordariomycetes > Hypocreales > Nectriaceae > Fusarium > Fusarium abutilonis. Next base: position 5,130 of record JAJJWN010000007.1, read on the forward strand.
ATGATGAGATCGAGGTCGAGGAGGAAGGCCGAACCTTGAGCAGCCGCTTTTTGGCCGCGGCCAAGTACACACTCTTCTTCGTTGCATTCGTCGTGGTCCTATTCCTGCTAGGATTCTTTGTACCCGCTGCCGGTGACAGCTCTGAAGGCCATTGGGATCTCGACTACTTCAAGAAGCTAGTAGCCCAGAACCATGGTGAAAAGGCGCTGACTTTTGCATTGGGTCTGCTGCTTACAATGGGCACTCTGCTCTACGTTGTTTACACTGGCGCAGGCCTTGCTCTTCTTCCCATCTCCTTCATCAAGGCCGCACCTGCAATCTCGGCACCGCAGCTCCATCAGTCGACTGCTTCTCAGCTGGAGCAGAACCGCGAACGCCAGCGACAGATCGAGATGCGCAACGCCGGTCGACAAGAGGGCATGTCTCGAAAGGACCAGAGGGAGCTTGATGCTCTGGTTAGAGAAGAACAGACCCTTGTTCGACGCGAGAGACTGGCGGCGGAGGCTCAAGGTGAAGGACGCAGCCGTGTCTACCAAGCTTGGCTCAAGGTGTGCGCCGTCTTCCGACCCGTGAAGCTCATCGGTGGAATCTTTTTGCTCCTTCTCTCCGTCGTCATCTGGGTTTCAATGCTCATCACCGGCATTGACAAGGCCAAGAACTCGGTTTGCAAGCAAAAGTGCGGTTACATCCTGGGCCAGATTCACGTCTTTCAGCCCATGAACTTCATCTTTGTCAAGTCCGCCAAGGTATTCCCTGTCGATTACATTCTCATGGCTCTTCTGGTGCTCTTCTTCTTCAGCAGCTCCATCTCAGGTATCGCAACCGTCGGCATTCGCTTCCTCTGGGTTCGCATCTTCCAGATCCGCAAGGGTAGAACTGCCCCTCAGGCTCTCCTGATTGCCACGGTCATGCTCGGGCTGATCATTCTTGCCACCAACTACGGCCTCGCTATGATGGTTGCACCCCAATACTCCACCTATGGCACTCAAACGTTCTGCACCAACGAGCCCAAGCACCCTGGAGAGCAGCCTGATTGCAGGGGTCACTCAGACATGATCCATGCGTGCTCCGAAGCGCTGAAGTACAAGCATGCTAAGGATATTTGCACTCCTTCAGTGATGTCGACGTTCCTCAACCGAATCACTATCACATGGCCATTCTTTGGTCTGGTCGATTTCTGGGCTCAGTTTGCCTTCCTTGCCGTCTTCCTCGTCGTCTTTGTTACGGCTCTCTTCCGTACACCCAAGCTCAACCTTTCTCAGATCGACGAGGAGGCTGAAGCAGACGAAGAGGAGAGTCTTCTTGCGTCTACTGGTAGACGGTTTGGCGCAACATGGCAGGATGTAAGAGGCAAAGTCAGCAGTTCAGGGGATGACTCGGCAAACAATGGCAACGGATCGCAATCTGCTGCTTGATTATGTGAAGTATAGTGGTATTAGTGTTTTTAGTTTGACACTGGAGGTATCTTGTTTTGGTATACGCAGCAACATGACGGTTTGGAGTTGGCAAGGGACTGAAATATTGGGTATCTGTCTTTATAGCACATGTTTGAGTGGGTGGAAATAGCAATAGCTCAAAAACTGGCTTGAAATTGAACGTTTATGCTCCCACAGCCACGTTTGCCTTCTTCCCCTTCTTCTTCTCCTTTGTAAACTGGACAGCCTTGTGACTCTTCTCATCAAACCCAGCCTGGGGACCACGATGCATTTCGTACCAACACCGCGTGCAGTAAACATCGTCATCACACCCAGGGCATCGCAGTGTAGCATCTTCGAGACACACGGTGCACCAACTCTCCATGTCATCGTCTGTATAGTTTGTTTGCGAGGTCAGACGGTTGACGGGCTTGGAGGGTTTGGATGTCGGTACGGAAGGGAGAGCAAGGGAGGGATCTTCTGGAGATGGGGCGCGGAGGGCCGCGAGACGGGCGGTTATGTCGTCTATGTCTGCGCTGGCGGCGCGGGCTGAGGAGGGGATGTCGGTGAGGTTGGATGGGACGTCTGGGAGGGCGATGTCTGATGGCTTGTCGGTCTCTTGTTCTTGCTCAGATTCAGATTCTGGTTCTGGCTTGGAAGATTTGTTCTTGGCGAGAGCTGCTTCTACTTCTACTTCGTCGCGGAAGCGGGCGATGACTTCATCCACGTCTTTATTCATTGCCTCGCCGTCAGAATCATCAGAGTCATCCTGTTTCTTCTTTGTGTCGTCCTTATCCTGCGGTATCGAGTTGGCGAGCTCTTCTAAAAGAGCTTTGACCTGTGCGTCATCTGGTTCCGGTTGGAAGCCTTCGTCGGGCTTTACATCGCCTAGTAGCTCCTCTAGAGTTTGATCGTCTGTTTGGAAGATAGCGTCGTCATCTTCATCTTGTAGTTTGGGAGATGCGTGCTTTGCTGGGATTTGTGCTGGGGCTGGTTTGGCTGATCCGTGAAATTTATGCTCAGGCGTGGGTGAGGCTTCGCCGCGTTCTCGGAGGGATTTGAGACGAGCGGCGAGGGTATCCTCACGTGTTGGTGTCTTTTTCCTTTCAATAAGGTCTACGTTGATCCTGAGAAGATGTTAGTTCGTGTGTATGGATAATGTTTGGGGCGAGATACTCTGTTGATACTGGTTTCTGTTGGGCTGCGCTTGTGCCTCTGAGAGCTTGCAAGCGGTCAGTGAGAGACTTGTCGAGATCGTTGGGCATTTTGAGTGAGATGAGAGGTTTAGATGAGGGGGTTGAGTATGACAAGTTCTTGGTGAAATGTCTGTTTGGCTTAAATGTTCTGAGGTTGATGAAGTGAAATGAGGCGATGCTACCTGTGATGCGATGGTGGATGATCTCCAGCGGGGGCGGGGTCCTGTTGGCTTGGCTGATGAGTGAGTCTCAAAGCTGGCATCGCATAGTCTCTTGGCTAACATTGCGAACTGATATTGATATATAGGATCAGTTGCAGCTGAAATGTTCAATTACTGTATGTCCTGTAGTATATGGTGTTTAAATTGCCATGATCAGTTTTTTGGAGTTTTACTCATGATAGGTGTCTCTTGTACTGGTTTCAAGTGACGGCGACGGAGTACAAAAACTTGAGCTTGCAACTTCATTCTGATCAATCAAGGCCTGTTAGTATAAACTTCAATCTCTCTTACCGGCACCTCTATCTAAATTTAGAGATAAACGACTATATGGGAATGAAAGATCACTGAAAGCAATGATTGTAATGCTCTCTCGTCAATCGCCAACACGTGGGCGCAGTGAGCATCCTGATATTGCTGGGCACACTCATGGCAGGGAAAACGATAGTCTGAAGAGGGCCTCATAATCGATATTGATAACCTAAAGATACCATTGGGAGTAAACTATGATAAGCTTTGCTTCCTTTTGAAACATAGCTTCCTTGAACTTCTAGTAATTAGAAGTCTATCTCAGCCCTACACAATAGTTACCACTGCAACTTAAGCTGACCTGACAAGTCAATAAAGCCCGGCCGGCTCCGTTACAAAATTCCCTGTCCTCATGTCCGGCTCCGTTCAAAGCAGGGATCACGGTCCGTTTTTCACGGTCTCGGACATTTTCAACATGTCCGTGCTAAGACCGTAAGACCGTTGCCATAAGCTTAAAGCTCCCGAATGAATATATAAGATTTAACCACATCCAATCAAGTAAAATACCATTAGAACGTACCATTCAGTATTTGATCTACTGCAGTCACTCACTGCCGAATAATGGCCATTCCTCTGTGTATCCGCTCAGGTGGCCCTAAGCCCATCATCACTACCATCGTCGCTGGTGGCATTGGAACTGGACTTATCTTAAAGACAATGTTTGGAAACGCTTCAGCAGAATTCAACAAGATTTTTAGGGGCGGGTTTTCATCTGTGTCGCACCCTTTGGAGAGTTCTGAGCCTGTGAACCACAACACTAAGCGTTTACGCTTCAAGCTCCCTCGAGATACTGCAATCAGTGGGCTTCCATTAACCTGTAAGTGCACCCTCTTAAACTGTGAGAATCTGTTGGCTGATTTCTCACAGCTGCTTTTTTGGCTCTCACCTGGCCTAGAGAAAACATTTTCCCTACTCCCCGACCTTATACTCCAATATCGGCCTCAGGTAAATCAATACAATATCAGACCTCTAGATCAACCACTACCATCTCCAGATGAACCTGGATATCTGGAACTTATCGTCAAGAAATACCCCAACGGCAGAGGCAGTGGCTATCTTCACTCTCTAAACCCAGGAGATAAACTCTACTTTGTAACGACCCTGCCAGGTTACAATTGGAAGCCCAACAACTATCCGCACATTACCCTCATCGCAGGCGGCTGTGGAATCTCACCCATCTTTCAGCTCGCCCAAGGTATCCTCAGAAATCCTCAAGACAAGACCTCAATGACGCTCGTGTTTGGCGCAAATAGCGACGAGGACGTGCTACTCAAGAAGGAACTCGACCAGTTTGCAAAAGAGTTTCCTGATCGGTTCAGAGCTGTTTATACAGTGAGCAATCCTAACGAAGGATCGCAAATAAGGAAGGTTTATGTGGATAAGGAGCTTCTTCAGGAGGTTTTACCTTTGGAGAAGAGGAATACAAAAGTGTTTATCTGCGGTCCTCCAACTATGGAGGCTTCTCTTGTGGGGGGAACTGGAGTTCTGGGGTTCTAAGACAACTTGGATTTGGAAGGAATCAGATTCACAAGTTTTAAAAGCTAGGAAACAGTGCTATCTAACAATCGCTAGTCGAGGTCATTTCTTATATAAACTTCTTTCTGAAGAGAAACACACTAAATTTCTAAGAGATATTTCCCTCCCTACCTGGGATTATATCCGTCCCCATCCAGTTCATACACATAGTGACACTGTCCCTGCATCTCTTGTGGCATTGGCTTTGATCCAGGCATTTCTTGTGGCTGGTTCCAAGGGTCGTTAGGCTTATAGTCTTTCGGCTGTATTCCAGCTGAAGATAATTCGTTCCCTGAATTGGTATTTCTTCTTTGACGCAAGACAAGAAACATTCCCAGGCCAATGATCACTAGTCCAACCACGGCGCCGGCGACTGCTCCGCCAATGACCGCTCCGGGCGGAGAGGACGCCGCCTCGAGCTCTTCAGTCGATTGCGCCTCTTCTTCCTTTGCGGACGTAGCACTAGCACTTGGCTGGACTATTCCGCTGGCGTCTTCGCCGCACTTATCGGCAGTATCCTCATCAAAGACTCGCACCAGTTTACTACTTCCTGACGGATTCGCCTGCCAGAGCGTAAAGGTGCCTGCATCGTGGTTTACCATGAGGTATGCTGCGGTGAGAAAGTAGCGGCCTAGTGTCGCAGGCTGGTCCGCAACACCATTCATCAAGAGCTCTTTGACGTCTGGCTTGGTAACTCGAGCACCACTGCGATCGATGTCGACGAAGGGAACGATGTACTGGTCGTTCGGTACCCTGACTTGGAGCCCTGAATCGAGGTGGAAGGTGATATCGCCATCGAACGTGATCAGAGGTTGGCTGAGACTCGACAGTTAAGAATGAGGGATCAACTTACGCTTTATCAGCCTCGAAGAGTCGAGCTGACCAGTGAAGGCCAAATGAGACATTTGTGTGCTCGAATCCGGTTACTTGCTCAAACTTAGAAACATAGGCGCCAGGTGCCTCGAGAAGGAGTTGTCTGTGGGGGACAATACAGCATGGTAACGCAGTATTAGAAAGGAAGATACTTTTATCAGAGCCATCGCGAAAGTTGACTCTGATATCTGAGACGGTGACTTTCATCCCGGTCCAGCAGCCTGGAGTGCCCGTATAATCGTCGTAGACGAGCGGTGCCGTATAGTTCTTCCCAATCACTTTTTTCTCGTCGTATCCACCGAGTACTAGGGAGCCATCGATAGGGGTCTTCACCCACATTCTTCCCCAGAAGATTGACCATACTCGCGAACTGATCTTGCCTGCCTCCCGAAGAGCGTTGAGGTAGGTCGAGTTAGAGCCCAGACCGAGAGGATGTAGCAGAGTATAGCCGGCATCCCATTTGAGGCGCGGTATTCCAATCGGAAAGTCCTCGACGGCTGGTGCCCCCTCGAGGGTGATGTTGTCGGTTCCAGCAAGGCTGGTTGACACGAGCTTCTTGATTCCTGCTTCTGAGCCTTGGAAGCTCACCTCGTCCTTGGCACCGCCTGCGCTCCCGATGTCGCTCGCTTTTTCGAAAGACTTGGATGCTTCCTCGTTAAACAGCCCGCCTCTTCGGATCTCGCAGATTCGATCGTTCCAGATAACTGTCTTGTCGCAATATGGTTGTTCATCGTATATCCAAGTATTGTTCAACTCCCTGGGTAGATTGCGAAATTAGTAAGACATGGCCATACATAAAGTCTGGCGAGCCTACGTACGCCCAAGGTAAAAGAACAATGCTCTGCTCGCGAGATCCAAGTTTTGCAGAGATCCCAGTCATCAGAGAATTCTTAACGTTGGGAAGAACTTGGACATTGCGGATAGGAAGAGACAAAGGTTCTATGTCACAAGGTGAGGCGCAACTCGCCGAAACAACCAACAAAAAGAGTAAAAGTCGCCGCATCTTTTGGTTCGAAGCAAATAATTACTTAAATCTAAAAGAAGAGAGGATCGGGTATTTGAGTAAGATGGGCAACGGGACACTGAGAAGTCCCCATATTCTTTACCCAGCCAAGCCACCAGCTAACTCAGACATAACCAACAGCATGAAAACACAACCAACAGTATAATGCCTGTATGCGCTCGTAGCTTTTTATACACACTGAGCCTCCTTAGCTGAAAAGGCAATTTCCACACAAGATTCATGATTCGCGTATGCTCATGTTTCAACAAGGATAGAAATACATGGGTCAACCAAAAACGCCTTATGATTCGCCATGTCCTGTGGACAGCTGCTCGTAAGCGCTTAGACTACTTTTTTTTTTTTACCGCGGATACCTTTCTTTTCTAACTCTCAGATATATTACTCCCCTCAAATGTTGTCGGGACGGGATATTGTCTCTCGTTTCTAGTCGATGAGTTGTCGAGCTTCTCTTCCCCGAGCCCTTAGATCAGATACGTAGTTGCTGCCATGCTACTATTATCCTCACAGCCTTCCTTACCATCATCACGCAAGGCGCTGGTCGCCGCTGTGATGGGGCTGCTCTTGTTTTGGCATCTTTTGTCTACTTCTAGACCTGCTACTACGAAGAGCAACCTGGAGTTCTTTCCAAGTTCCTTCAACTGGTCCACTCTGCCTCAGTTTCATCCCCCTTCATCTATCAAGCCCCTGCCGACAGGAAAGCCTCACAAGCTGCCTCAAGTGCAGGCCGATAAAGCCAAGTTCCACCACACTTCGGCTACCAAGGGCCGCCAAAAGGCCGTTCGTGACGAGTTCCTACGAAGCCATAGGTCATACAAACAGTATGCCTGGATGAAAGACGAGTTGATCCCCATCTCAGCTGAAGGAAAGGACAACTTTGGAGGCTGGGCGGCAACCTTGGTCGACTCTCTGGATACCCTTTGGATCATGGGTCTCAAGGAGGACTTCAATGAAGCTGCTCAAGCAGTTGCCACACTCAACTGGGGAGAGACTCACGAAGGCGCTGTCAACTTGTTCGAGACAACAATTCGTCACCTTGGAGGTCTTCTTGCCGCCTATGAGCTGAGTGGTGAGAAGGTGATACTTAATAAGGCCGTTGAACTGGGAGAGATGCTTTACGTCGCTTTTGACACCCCTAATCGTCTGCCCGGCTTCTGGCTCAACTTTGAAGACGCCCGGCAAGGGAAACAGGTCGCCGGCGTCCACGATCCCTCTGCATCCCCCAGCTCTTTGGTGATGGAGTTTACGAAACTCTCTCAGATCACAGGAGACCCCAAGTTCTACGATGCCACAGATCGCGTGACGCAGTTCCTGGTGCGAACCCAGAATAACACACTTTTGCCGGGCATGTGGCCTCTCTGCCTCGACTTTCAAAATGAACAAGTCAATGATAACACTTTTTCTCTTGGTGCACTAGCCGACTCCTTGTATGAGTACTTGCCTAAGATGCATGCGCTACTGGGCGGCTTGGATGGCACTTATGAGTCTATGTATCGGACGGCCGCGGACGTTGTGATAAAGTATTTGCTGTACCGACCCATGTTACCGGAGCAGGACGACATTCTGTTCTCTGGTGACGTTCACGTTAGCGATAAGATCGATTTGGTCACTGAGAGTCAGCATCTCACCTGCTTTGCTGGAGGCATGTTCGCTCTGGGCGGCAAGCTCTTAAACATGGAAGAGCATGTCAAGATTGGAGAGAAACTTGCTCGTGGCTGTGGTTGGGCATACAAGGCATTTCCCACAGGTATAATGCCTGAGATCTTCAGTCTCGTGTCTTGCCCGACCCTCGAGCCGTGCGACTACGACGAAAAGCGCTGGAACCCTGAGCGGAAATCAATCCCCCAAGGCTTTCGACACGCCCGGGACCCGAGATATCTCCTCCGACCAGAGGCGATCGAGAGCATCTTCATCATGTATCGGATTACGGCAGATCCCCAGTGGCAGGATATGGCGTGGGACATGTTCCAAGCAATTGTTCGCTTCACTGCCACTCAACATGCCAACGCGGCCATCCAGGACGTCGTTGATACAGGGACCGCTCAAATTGACTCAATGGAGGTAGGCGAGACATTGATAAGGACTAATTCAGTATACTGACAATAAATATAGAGTTTCTGGTTATCTGAGACCCTTAAATATTTTTACCTCATCTTCTCACCTCCGGATCTGGTAAACCTGGATGAATATGTGTTAAACACAGAAGCACACCCCTTCCGCCGACCATAGGGTGAGGGTTGACAAGTAAGAGTGACTATGACAATTATAATAGAGGATTGGATTTTGTCTGAAAGGGGGCACAGGACCCGGCTATCACGACGTCAGGCTAATAGTATCATGCATGGATGACACACCTTGTATATATGTGCGCTTCTTAGTTTATAATCTTGGAATGTATATTTTCAAAATAGCAAGAGTAAGCACTTACCTATTCTTTAGCCGTAATGTTAAAATTAAATAAAGTGAGGTATCAGGCTTTCTTTTCTGAAGTTGCTAATAATCTTGCAGTAACTTGCAAGTCTAGCATGTCAACAGATACTATGCCATCCCTATTATATAACTAGCCCGATGAGAATAATATTGCAACAGTGGGGAAATCCTAAAAGGCGCTGAAACAGGCTGCATATCTATCAACCTATCACATACCAGTCTCAGCAACAGAAGTTGATATATTCAGCTAGTGCTTGGCGCTGCCTGGGGTGTGTCTGGATTATCACCTTGGCTAGTTAGACAACTGACTATGATTGAGCGAAGCGAAACTGTTGATTCAGTACTATATGAACTGCTTGCCAGTGAAGACGCAAGTGATTATAAACGGCCAAGTTCTTCAAGATATGGTATGGCACCCGAGATAAGGAATCATCTCAAATACGCCGTGCCAATCGCCAAAACTAGGAATGGTTGCTTGTACATGCTTGCACTGATTGCATATACGTCTGAGCTAACAGATAGCTTCCTGCATATGTCTGTAGTTGTGTACTTATGCATATGTAACACACATTGGCATACTTGCACTAACACTGACGAAGTACAACTTATTTGAACATGCCTATATGCGTTTCGAAAGTATTATCTACCCGGCAGATTTACCTTGAAATGATTAGAAACCGATCTAATCAGCGGGCAAGCTCTTCTATCATGACTGGCATAATATCCATTCAATGTCAATTAAGACAAACCATTAGGACAAAAAGAAAAGAAAAATAGACGGGCTCAAGTAGTCAAAGCAAGTTGTTGATCAGATACGGTCTTGCTAATAGTTGTATTGGTAGTTATTCTAATTTCAAGATAATTAATTCATATCCCCGGTTTTAAATCAGAAGTATGGAGTAGAAAGAAACAAACAAATGAAATACATATGGATGCATTATAAAAGCCAGCAGACACCTCTCAGTCCTACAAGGTCTTGACTCTCAGAGTTGACAAACTTAAGAGCTCTGGACCTTGTGCTCATTAACACCAAAGTTGTAGATTTTCTTGTCATTGACACCAACAGCGATGAACTGGTTGTCGACGTTGAAGATGTAGAAAGGCTGATCATCACCAGGGTACAGAGGCTGACGCAGGGTCACAGCCCCAACACCCTGGGTGTATCCTCCCTTGCGGAGAATAGAAAATGCATCACCGATTTCGAGGGATACAGGCCAAGAAATGGCAACATCACCCAACCAGGGAGAGTTGATGACCTGCACTTGACCAAACTCTCCCCAACCAGTTGACTCGATGATGGCAGTCTTGTTGTCATCTAGGCCGGCGACGACTTTGTTGTTGACGAGTCCCCACTGGTTGTCAACCGTTTCACGCGCCAAGGGCGTGGCATCGATCTCATAGAGTCTCGCAGTAGGGAACTGTTTAAGGATGAGGTTGTAACCAATGTTGACGAAGCCGTCCCAAGAAAGGGGCAGACCAATGCCGTTGCCCTTGGTACCGTTCTTGGCAGCGGTAGGGGCACCATTGCCCTTGGAGCCGTTTGCATCGACAGAAAGGTTGACTGACAAAGATGCCGCGGCTCTGGGCGTGACGGGCTGGTCAGGCGATCCGATGTTCACCTCGTAAGGTACACGATAAGAGAATGGAGGGTTGGACTGGCTGACGAATACAACAACCTCAGTTGTACCAGTCTGCAGAGATTCAAAAGTCCACTCAATCTTGCCGTTCGTGATACCGGCATCAGTCATGGCAAGATAGTTCCTGTCAAAGGAAATGTTGACGGAACCACCCTCTCCCGTGAACGTGTCCGACTGGGAGACGGTAATGGGCTTCTGCAGGGGTGCAACGATGGTGTGCTCTCCAGGAGCTGCCTCGAACTCGGGAATATTAGATGGGGCATTTCCATTAGAAGAAGACTGCGACTGGCTCTTTCCATGGTACTGAATCTGAACAACCCATCCCTTCTTGTTCTCAGTGTTGACAATGACCGTGTTGGATGGGAGTGCTCGAGTTGGGAGCTGGATATTGAAGCCATCCATGACTTCGTAGGGAGACTCGCTAGCAATGATGGGCCCGACCCAGCCTTGAAGCTGAAAAAGAAGTCCACCAGCGAAGGGCAAGCGATGGAAGGAGATGTCCCTGGTGTAGTCGGCGTGCTTTCCAGTGGCTTTGAGGAGGAGTTCACCTGATTCACCGTCGTAAACCGCAGTGATGTTGTCAGCAGGGATAAGCTGGAGATGAGTGAGAGGACCGCGCTGAGTAGAAGAAGACATGATGAATGAGAGTAGGTAGTTTGATGTTGAGATGATGTTATGTGAAAGTGAGAGTAGAAAGTTGATTGGATGCTGTTGTACTGTTTAGATGATTGTGATGTGATGATGGAGAGAAATCAACAGTTCGTGGGATCAAGTCGTCTTCTTATACCACGCAGAGTCGGCTTTTGAGACCATGCAGTACTTCTGATTTCCTGCCATCTGATGCCATAACTCTGCTTTCATTCGAAAAAGTTACAAAGACCTGTGATATCACAAGAATGTCGTATGATTTAATGCTTCTCATCATAGCTTGTCACATATTTCATCCGGGCAGCCAGCAACTCTGAGATATCTCAGCTCCTAGGAAACGATAGTCATGGGCTGAAATCAAAGATGATTATTGGCATATAAATGACTTTAGATAAGCCTCAAATAGCACAATTCTCTCAGCCGCAACTTCCCCGCATTCGACGAACGGTCCGGGCCTCGATGTTCTTCCCAGACGCGCAGACAGCTTACGAAATATGATTCAAACCTCACTTTTTTGGGGTATGGCACCATATCTTCACCAGTCTTAAGTTTCAGTCCATGGAGTTAGCAGTAAAAACAGAATTCAGCATGTTTTAGTTGCCACGTTCACATCACATGCCTAAACAATCATGGCTTGAACTGAGTTCCAACCAGCCAAGACTGTGTGTCAACAATAATAGAGAAGGCTTTGAACTCCATGCCTTGGCTAAATTCTAATCCATTCCTCGCACTGATCATGGGCTTCAGAATCTTAACTGAGCTTGAGCACGAGGCCTTCATGTGGGAAAGTTCAACGACATAGACTGACCAAAGTTCACGCCAAACAAGACAGGGACAAGCCAAGGAAAAAGTATAGTTGTGCCAATTTCTTATTTCTATTTTTGTTTCCATTTACTATTTATATTTAGCTTTTGATTAGTTCCCTGTAGCAGTAGCATGCCACCACGATTAACGGCGATGCGGATACCTTGGGAGGCCATTATGAACGAGGAGATGGGGGAAGGATCAAGGAGGAAATAAAAGGTAGAAAAAAATAAGATGAGACTGGATTACTGACATGACTTGGGCTTGGACGTCTTGAAGCTCTATTATATCAAATAATCCGGAGTACATTTGCTCAGTCCAAGCTCCGATATTCTAAGCAAATAAACTCGACGCTATTTGTCAGTCTATATGCTTACTTATCGGTACCCGTTGGCTTGAACCGAGGGGGAGGCAATTATAAGGTTATTGGGCAGGGCCCCTATAAGAGACCTACTGTGCTATATGACTTAGCCGAGGCGCCTTATATACTGATGTAGAAGGCAGTCCGATCACATTATGATCGAACTGGTTGATCTTTTGGTCTATTAGATAAGCTTTGCACCTTCCCAATGCTCTTACAAAAAGGTATAATAAATAATTAATTAAATAGATATTAATATA
>JAJJWN010000008.1:0-79161 GCA_021655885.1 Fusarium abutilonis
AAGATATATAAGAGATTTCTATTTAAAGAAAAATATTTATAAAAGTAAGTAAGGGAATATTAAGATAAGTTACTTTTTAAATAAAAAAAACTATAATTAAGGTAGCTATCTTTCAGCATACGGTTTTTCTCCTACTTAACGTTATACTTTGCTTTAAGGACTATTAATTTACTCTTAGAAGTTTTAAAAACTCTTTATATACGGTAGGACCCTATATATCACTTAGCGTTAACATACCACTCCTACACACACAATGAAAAGGTACAGTTCTATCTGTGAAGAAGATCGCAAATAAGTAAGGTGTTCATCCTGGGGGTGGAACGTCAAAGTTGCGACAAACAGTACACATTCAGGGCGGACGATCGCGTAAGGTTGCATCTACGTGCTTGTATCTCCTTAGGAAATGTAATACACATATATGAACGAATATCCAAAGCGATCACCACTCTGAACTGTGAATTGACAAGGCGACATAAATAAGGTAAGGTCGCTGTTGAACTGTGGAGAGATGGGAGACAGAACTAACCACTCCCCTCGTTCTTAGTGTGTGATTGAGACAATTAGTAGCTGAAGCTCACAAGTCAAATCCTGATTAAAAACTGGAATTGCGGGAGCCTCGAATATCGATGTTTATTCAATGTGTTCTTGCCATGGGTCAATGAAAAATCTATTGTCGGGTATTTCTCAAAATCTCATTTTGGCTGGACTGGCGAGAAGTTTGCCCGCCATCTTCTCCCAAACTTTGATATCCCTCCCCACGTCGATCTGGATCCCTTAGCTCCGAGACTATCACCTCCTTTGTCTGTAGTATTCCATCCAATGTGTTTCTCCGCCTCGGCTTCATCATGTAAACGTTGCTTTGCCTATCAGAGGTAGTTGTCCTATGCCCAGCCGAGATATGTGTTCCTTGCCCATAGTAGCGGTCATGTGTTCCTTGCGATTTTGATTCGGATTTGGCTTGCTTCCGTTTGTTCCATAAGCCGTAGATTGTTGGCGCATTGACGACAACCGCGGCGGTAAAAAGTTCGATGCTGGCCCACGTAGTTCGATTGACTTGACTGTCCTTATTCTCGGCGTTGATGGGGAGTCGGACGACGGTAATGGCAATGATGAAGACACCGAGGGTGAATAGAGCGCATAGTTGTACTTTTCGCTGCCAAGCAGTTCGTAATGAGACTACTAATGGTATCGGGAGGACGAGGAGCATGGTATCGGTAACGATGTTGAGGACGCCGACAACGATGAGCTGGAGTTGAGCTTTGGCACAGCTACCTGATAGTCATCAGCAACTGTAGAGGCAAAAACCTATGAAAGTGATGGATCACATACCCGGGTCAGGGACCACCTGCCAATAAAGATAAAAAGGGTCGCATTCGCTAAATGTCGTCACTTGGCAAGCGATATAGGTGCCGAGAAAGACTGCGAGGTACGAGCGAATAATGAGATGTTCGAATCTCAGGTTGAGGAGCAATCTCCGGTACACATCCATGAGAACTAGCTTTTGTAACCATAAACTGTTGGGCGTGCCCGTTAGCATACTGGCATTAGATAGTCTTTCAAAAGTCGTTGCAAGCCATATTGAAATTTCAACACAACATGCCAGAACAATATGTGCGGTCGTAGGACAGTTGCTGCGACTTCGATGGGTACTGACTATGAGTTGTAAACGACTCGATTCGCTATTGAAAGTTTGCTTCCGATTTCTCGTCGGTATATCTCGTCTGTGGTAAACTCATGACTTTTTCGAATTGATGGCGGAACATTATTTGTACCATAAGTCAGAACGACGTGAATGAGTCCGAGTCTTATCATCGCACATAAACATGCCGCTATCGTTATATAGTCTCCGAGATTGTATGGCTGTCTTGTAACTCTTCTCCAAATTAGCCTCAACCCCATAATGATGAGAGCAAAGCAACTGAAGAGCCAGTGGATCATTAACGTCGGGTCCTCCATAGTGACAGTCGTTGAATCTTGCGATCCGCTGCGTGCTGGGGAAGCAAAAAAACAAACGAAAAAGCAAGAAGAAGTCAATCGAAATGCCTCGCTCGAAGGGGAACCGTCCTGTATATACTGTACATAACCTTCGCCGCTCAATTCCGGGTTTTACTAGTACGTACAGGAATACAAGGCGCGGAATTGAGGTGTTGCTAGAACCCAGACCGGGATAAAATCGAACTAAACACAGATACTGTTACTTGGAGGGTATTGTGCTGTGTCTTCGGGACCATGGATCGGCATGATTTCTTTCGCGGTAGGGATGTGATCTACACGAACGTGGCATCGTGATCCGACATGTACCCATATCTAAATCTCCCTAGGGATCAAATGGTTACTATTCGTTCGTCAAGTCAGTTGTTCCACGTGTCGAACTAGCTAGTGCATGTGCCTCAGCTGCCTTCTGTCATGATTCACATACTGCAGCCTTTTTTGAATTCTGCCAAGATGGGAGTTCGCAGCCTGATAACCTGTCAAGACCCAGGCAGGACTGGCCCAAGGGTATCCGCAACAGTCCGATGATAAATCGTGGTGAATTTCTTATGGCCTGACCTTCCACAATCCAGCAATCAACATGAAAAGACTAAGAACAATCTCACCAAATGTTCCATGGGATCCCTGTGGGATAGTGGTCCCGCAACCGGCATTTCATCTCAAGGCCGTACGTAGATCGAGCCTGTGTTTTCAGGGATGGATTGCATCCCTGCCACTGGGGAATTATCTCAATTTAGACAGGGTTACTTCGCACATCCATTCACTGGCACTTACTGGCTAGTTTTTGGGCGATGTGGTACTGTATGTTGCTCGAAATTTCCGAAACGGCCACCAGCACTTGAGTTAAAAGTTTCATCATCGCCGCTGTCTTACTCGCATTGCATGTGCCGTCAATTTAGGCTGATCCCTCCAAGTTGTCTCAGACAAATGCATTTCTTCAAATTCCCTCTTTTGGCGGCCACGCTTCTGGGACCATGTTCGGCGTACTCAGGGCCACCAGACACCAGCCAATGGGGATCCGAAATCCCTTACATTCGTTCATACTTCTATACGGGTGGGGACTATGTTGAGGATGGCTCGGGTGGTCACATTTTCCGAGACCAAATGTATGTTGAGAAGTTGGTTCCATTCTTTGGCGTGATCCAGGATGAGCCCATTGTCTTGATTCATGGCCAAGCACAAACAGGCAGCGTGAGCATTACTTCCCAAGCAAGGTATTTATCACAATACTGAGTGCGTCTTTAGAACTTCCTCAACAAGCCCGATGGCGGCCGAGGTTGGGCTTCACTGTTCCTCCAACAGGGCTACGAGGTCTACATCGTAGATCAGACCCTACGAGGCCGCTCACCCTGGCAACCCGCACAAGGTGCCGCTAAGCCTTCAACCTATTCGGCCGAGATCATCCAACAGCGTTTCACTGCCGGAGCAGACTACATGCTGTGGCCTCAAGCATCCAAGCACACCCAATGGCCCGGTACAGGCAAGATGGGAGACCCTGTATTTAATGCCTTCTACAGCTCCAACGTTCAGTTCGTCAGCAATGCTACATATCAGCAGACGACGGTTCAGAACGCTGGTGCTGCTCTTTTGGATAAGATTGGAAAGCCTGTTATTCTGGTTGGGCATAGTCAGGGTGGTCTTATGCCAGTTTTGATCGGCGATGCACGACCAGGGCTAACAAAAGCTCTTATTCTTCTTGAACCAACTGGACCTCCATTCCAAGAGGCGGTTTTCTCCAACAGTTCTTCTCGCGCGTGGGGATTGACTGATATCCCAATCACTTACTCTCCTAAGGTGACCGACCCCAGTGCGGACCTTGTCAAGAAGACCTATCCCGCCAAGGGTAATAGCTATGTCCCGTGCGTGCTCCAAGCCGAAAGTCCTTCTCCCCACAAGCTCGTCAACTTGGCAAGCAAGCCCATTCTCCTTGTCACTTCCGAGTCATCATATCATATGCCGTACGACTACTGCACAGTCAAGTTCCTACAGCAAGCAGGATGCTCCAAGACACAGCATCTTGAGCTTGGCGAGATTGGAATTCATGGAAATGGACACATGTTTTTCATGGAGAAGAACAGCGACGTCATTCAAGGAGTCCTTAGTTCCTGGATTCAAGAACTGTAGCTTATTTGATATCAAGGTGCCCCCGTGATGCTTCGAGCTGCAGCGTTATTCAATCAAAATTCATTGGTACATAGTAGAACATGAGCATTTCAGGCTTTTCCTAGCCGGCCTTTTCCCAATGTAAAGCTTGATAACGAACATTTCTATGCCTCTTCCCTTTTTGTGGAGATATTTCTTCTTTACTCTTGCTTCTTCTTAATCTTGTTTTGAATACAGGCCAGAATGACCCCGCATAGGCTTATCTACAAAGAGAAGTAATGAGCTAAGAAATCTTTTCTCTTATTTGCCTCAAGACTCTCATGATATACTCATTTGTTTACTACTAAGGTACTCTCCATTGATGGAGCGAGTCTTGGGAATATTGACTTGGACAGAAATCACGAACCCATGACTATAACAGTCTTGAGTACTGTACATCAATCAGGCTTCATAAACAAGGATGTTTTACAAGAGAAAAAGACAAGGGGAGGAGGACGTGAAGAGATAGGAGAGGCAGAGGAGGGTATCTGGAGAGGATGTTTCCGTGGTAAGGATCGCGTTTCGGAAACCATGTTAACTAAAGGCTAGATCTTTTTGGGTTTGAAGCTGGCAAAGGTGTCACACGACGGTGTTAAAGGACCAGTGTTGTATTTGGGATTTAACTTTTTGGCTGCAGTATCTATGCGTCAGAAACTATACGCAAACAGTGTACCAAGACATAATAGAATGCTGTCCAGGCCTACGGGGTCAATTAGATTGGGTGAATACTATACAGCATGCTGTCATGGCTCAGTTGGCCCTTGTCTTCTTGGATAGATGCCCGAGTCTGAGAAACCTCCCAGCCTATGCCAAGTCTCGGAAGGGATTGTAAACTCTCTGAGTGTTTTTGGCATAACGCCAGATCAGCCTTGATAGAAACAACACGTGGCTAGCTGATATTCTGTAGCCGGGCGTTGGCAAAAAGGGCTGAAAGTATATTTCGCCGCTGGCCGGTAGAGGCGTTTCTAGTATGCTATGTGATTGTGATTGTGTCACGGTACAGAAGTTTAATAAAGTTATAGCCTGATGTTCGGCACAGGTACTTAACTGACTAGGTCTCAATGCCACCCCCACGCCAAATTTTGAGTTCATGTCGACACGTGTAAAACACCAGTGTAAAAAAAGACTAGTGTAGGCGTTTTGGCAACAGCTGGACACTGATTGAGGTATGTTGCAAAGATCATCTATCTGTACCATGAAGAGAGTAGAGTCATCGGCATATGGGCAACAAAGTATGTATCTGCTGTCCCTGTTTCCGGACTAGACGGTGAGGCTTGGTCCCGGATCGAGCTGCGCCAAAAGGGTATCTAGGGACGATCTCAAAGAGCGTCAGTGGATTCCAGCAGATACTCTTGCATCTGAATTATGTTAGTGGACTATCTTTGTTGTTTCTTTACCATTCTTGGCCCATTGGTATGCTTTCATGCCGCACAGCAAATGTCAATGGAACGTGAAGAGACGAGGGACATCAGGAAGTTCACAGTTGGCTTTTACTGCCAAGTTTACCGGTTGAGGAAATAGCCGCAGTATGCTATGCATCTTCCGAAAGATAGCAACTCATGTCTTGTTGTAAGATTTCCAAAAGACATGGTATTTTCATTTGATACCTCTGTCAGTTGGTGTAGGGAAACATGTCGACCTGTTTGTCTACTACCCTAATGCAGATACTTGCACGCCGATCAAAGCCCATGGAGCCATGCATAACTGCAAATACTATACTTGGGCCTAGGTTCATGTTTGCCATGGTACTTCCAGCTGTTTTCGATCAAATCTGCTAGAGAATATCCAACCGGAATCAGACCATGGGTTGTTGCCACTGTCAAGAAATGTGACGATTCCACAGAGGCTGGCTGAGGTGGAAAGTTCGGCTATGAGGAATATGTTACTGCGATGCTACGACATAGTCAGAAGAGGAATGCGAGCATGCATCTGAGCCTGGCTGTATGCTGTTCGATGGAGCGTTAATTTCTAGGCTCTGTCAAGTAATGAATGGATCGAGTTCACAAGTATAAAAGTCAGCTTCCCTCCCGGCATAGACCAATCCCTCACAACTCACAAACATCAATCTTCCTTTTCACACAATCTCAACAAAACCTTTTAAACATTCAACTTTATCTTTCAACTTTATCTTCCAACTTCATCCTTCAACATGTCTTCCTCAGTCTCTTCCAAGTCAGGTCGTGCTGCGGTCTGGAGGCTTGCTCCTCCAGCAACCAACCACCCTGCTGAATCCACCATCATCCCGGATGATGGAAGCAAGGTTAGCACGGAGTCTATTATTGGAGAAGACCAGCGTGCTCTAGTCGACTTTAGTGACCTCCAGGAAGGGGGCAAATATCGCTGTAAGCAACCACTTCCCCATGTAATGAGTATGAGTGAATAGCTGATCGAGATTCGTACTGCAGCAATTGTCAAGATCCAGGCCAGGTTCGAAGGCAAGGGAAAGCCAGTCTGGATGATGGGTACTGGGTGGCTCATCCGTCCTGATCTTCTTATTACAGCCGGCCATGTTATCTATGACTGGGGACGCCGCTACGGAGCGGCTTCTCAGATCAGATGCTACATTGGTTACAATGGACGTGCCTCGGTCAAAACTGCTCAGGTCCAGGCCCGTTACGGTGTCAAAGTTATCACCACTGAGGAGTGGCTACAGTCCAACAATAACCGCACCCGTGACGTTGCCTTTATCCAGGTCGATCGAGCCTTCACCGGTAACCTTCGAACTTTCAACTACGTCAACACTCCTGTGACAGGTCACAAGACCTTGTTGGGTGTTGTTGGATACCCTGGTGATAAGAGCCTCAAAGATACCGAGACTGGCGAAGAGGAAAATGGTGCTCAGATGTATGAAGAGTACGCCAAGAACGATTACAATATCGAAGAAAGCGCTCGTCATATGGTTGAGTATTCAATTTCGACTTTTGGAGGTAAGATAAGTAATCAGAGGAGCTCGTGGATCTCATGCTGATAGCTTCGTAGGACAATCTGGTGCTCCCATCCTGCGAAAGGCAAACGGACAGCTTGTGTCGATCGGAACTCACTGTTATGGTGGTGGCGGTACAGATAGCAACTCGGGAAACTCGATTGGAAACGCTTACGGTAACGACTACGAGGCTTTTATCCGCTTATTCAGCCTTCCATCTACATTTGGAGAGATCGGGACAGTCCAAATTGTTGACACCAAGGTCCATAATCAGACAATCAGCAGCCAGCAGGTCTTCAACTCGACTGGTTTCTATCCTTCAGTATGTGCACCCACCCTTATTATTGGACCAGAGTACTGATCAAAGCATACAGAATGGCATGAATAGCCATAGCAATATGAATGGAAACAATATGAATGGAAGCAATATGAATGGAAGCAGGCCAATCAAAGCACAATCTGCTGAGTCTGGAGAGGAGGGCTTCCTCGACATCTTCAAAGCTGTTGCCAACGTCGGCTCCAAGGTCCTTCCTCTTGCATCCCCTTTTCTGGGTCCTGTCGGTGGAATCCTCGGTACAGCAGTAGGAGGAGTACTGGGCTCACTTGCTGAGAGTGGGTTCTCCGACAACCCCGATGACAAGACAGACGGTACCGCAGAACGTGCCATTCTTGCTGAAGCTGCTCTGCAAGCTGTTCTCGCCTCAGAGCATACCGAGGGACTTACAGAGGTTGTGGGCAAGATGGAACGCATCTGGCGACTCAACGCCCCCAAAGTCGACTATCTCGCCCCAGTTATCACTCCAATCGTCGCTGAGTGCGGTTCGGGATTCCGTGGTCAGCATCAACGCCTTGAAGCCTCTCATCCACGAAAGACTCAATATGGGCAACGCCGTAGTCTGGGGGTGGACTTTACAGAGTCTTCCTTTGGTGGTGAAGAGGCAGCCTTCATCCAAGGCCTCATGGGTCCAACACGACAAGTTGCTGGAGAAGAAGGCATGTTTGACTGGCTTGGACCTGTTCTCAAAAAGGGACTTCAGGTGGCCAAGCCTCTGGCTTCTCAAGCCGCCTCAGCCGCCCTTCAAGGTCTTGGAGGAATGATCAAAGGCGCACTTGGAGCCGAATCCACCATGTCTGATCCTTCCAACGAGCACGAAGAGGCGACAAAGATCCTCATCAAACGTGCTGTGATGGCCGATACAGCTCTCCAAGCTTTGATGACTCTTCCTTCTCACAAGCTGGAACAACTGAAGCCAGTCAACCCTGAGACAGGTGACGCTGAAGGCATCTTTGACTTTATCAAGGACACAGTCCAGAAGCTTGGGCCTATCGCACTCGACACCGCCAAGCAAGCCGCCAAAACATATCTACCCAAGCTTATCGACTCTGCCAGCCAGAAAGTGTCATCCAAGCTCGGGTTCCAGACCGAGTCATCTGGTTCATCTCATCAACTGTCAAAGAAGCCTTCGCTCTTGGATACCCTCAACGGCAAGAATACCGCGATAAAGGTGAGCCATACACAGGATACGGATTCTGCTCCGGCTAGAATCGATATTACCCATTTGATACGCGCTCGTGAGAGGACTTGGGTCCCATCTGACGAGTGGCAGAAGTCTTGGGATGATAACGATGATGGCCCCGTCATGATGAAGCAGCCTCCACCAGACTTTTAGAATCCCAGGCTAACATGACGCAGGCTAATGCAGAAGGTTTCGGTTTCAGTTTTGGTCCGCTTTCGATGTCTTTCTAGTCAAGGCTGTAACACAACAGATGATGGCTTTTTCTATGTCACTGAAGGTTTCGGTTGCTTTGTTGGGATGTCTGGACATTCTCTTGTGTCTCTTTGGAAGGAACAGGGGTTTTGTTTCGTTCGACGATTTTCCCCTGTCTCCTTGCTAGAATGTTATTCATTTCTTGTGGGCACGGTCAGAAGTAGTCTTGCTAAATAACAGTCAATACCATTGTTACCTTTAAGATTCATTGTCACATAATGAACTTTGAAGCACATACGCAAAAGCGTTTTACCCATTGGCCCCCTTTGACTTCTCCAGTCAGATGGTAGACTCGATAGCTGACAATTCCAACGGACGTCTCATCTCACCGTCAACACCCTCAGACTTGGTGGCAATGACAAGGTTGGAGAAGCCAATGCCTCTCTCCTGCATGCGCTTAATGTCTTGCTCAGACTCGGCAGCGCGAACTACCACTGTGGAACGTCCAAGTCCCTGGGGCACACCGAGATCGAGAATGTGTGCATTCTGTCGTACAGCGGTGTCAATTTTAGAACCCAGTATCTTGGCATAGACGCGTGCGTACTGGGTCTGCAGGTCCTTTGGTGCGAGGGCCTTGTAGGCTGTGATAACAGTGGCATTGCAAGGATGAGTTGTCTTGGCCACGTCTTGACTTGGAGACCTGCCAGTCCGTGGGGTGATATCATGGCCGAAGGAGGGGACATCGAATCCTTCGTTGGCGAAGTGCTCCTGGCCTGGCGTCTTCTCACCGTTGGAGAATTCTGGTCGCGTGACCTTCCACTTGATCTTCAGACCGTCAGCCTTCTTGCGAGATCCCGCAATAGGCTTGCCGAATTTGACATCAAGCCCTGTATCTTTCCTGGGTCTCTCGGCCAATGGTTGGTTGACCGTGTTCACAGATTTCTCCGCAGAGTGGGTAGTATCGGTAATGGCAAAGTCGATTAGTCCCGGGGTTTTCGGGCCCCAGAATCTCATGGGCAGGATCTCAGAGAAGGGGGTGTCGGCAAGAAGGATGAGGCGGTCTTTCTGTATGGAAATCATTGTTCGGGCTTTCAGTGATAGCTTATTGTGACACAATCGTTTAGTGTCATGAAGTTGTGTAATGATGGTAGATTTGGAAAATATGGGTTATAGGAAACCTGTTAAATACAGCACAAAGATGACCTATTGGGTTCTCGGACCTTACTCCGCAAGTTTACCCGGAACCCAACGATGTACCGATTCGTTCTGCAAGCTAAGCCCAGTATCCGATGCCCGGAGATGGATGTCGTCATGTCCCAGGGCGACGAAATCAACTGTTACGGAGCCTTCAAGTAAGGGCCAGAGGAGACGAGGAAACAGTTCAAGGCAGCAGTAATCATGGATTATGCGCGCTGAAAAGGACCATATCATAGCATCCGTAAGCTAACGATTGCTCAACCGATCTAACGTTAGACAGTAGCTGACCACTGCTACACACCAATATCTCCCGAGAATCTGATTCTATGTCGTTTGACCTCGACGCAGCTGGTCGGGGTTTACGTTAGGCATTACCAGAGGTTATCAACTGACTGATTTCTCTATCTCCTTCCTGTATCCTTTGACATGCTGCATTGACGTTTGCGATTCGTGTTTTGAGTCATAGGTAGGCTGTGAATGGTGGGACTGTTGTGCAGTCTCCAGCTGAACACCATCGTAGCCAGACGACTCGCAATCGGCTGCTTACTCCTGTCCTTGTTATTATTATACAACTTGCCCTTAGCTATGGGTGTTGATCCTTTTCAGATCCTAACTCTAGCAAAATATGTGAAATGTTAGTAACCTGCTGACTGACTCTAAGTTTAAACTCTTTTGCTTAAGAAGTAAGTTTGTCAACAATAATAAAAAGAAGCCCCCTACGATATAACAATTCATTAGGAAACAAGTTTATTAGTAAATTAAATGCCCGTTCTATATAAGGTGACTTTTGATTTTAATGCAGATTAATTGTCTAAACGCATAATTATGGTGTTTTCTTTATACGTTGCATCTGCAACCACGTGAAAAATATGAATACGTGTTTTCTTTGCTGATATTTCCTTTTCTCACCTTTCCAAAGTCCATGGCTACCAAAAGTCATTTGCACTCGATACTTCCCACCCTGTTTTTCTCCGGCTTCTCGATCCTTTCAGGGAGCTTGTAATGGTTTAGCACAACTGTGTTGCCACTCTCGAGATGGCTTGTTCCGTTAGAGCTCGCTAACATTGGTCATGACCTCGCAGCCTGAAAACTGAGTTCATAGATGTAATCTTATTCTACATCCCTTTTGATGGTGGCAATGAGCTAGCTGATTAATCGTTGGTCGTCTCGCCTGAGGTTCCAGATGGAGCAACAATCAATTGCAGGCAGCCTCTCTGGAGAACTTGGAAATCTGCCGAAAGCTTGTCACGGATATTGCGGCGTGTTGGCCCGTCTGTTAAAGGATTGTCCGTCATTACCCTCTCCATTTGTTCCATACCCATCATGGCTAATCTTTTCTCAAGGAGCTCGCCTCGGACCAATTCATCGAACTCATGGATCGCCCAACACATCATGACAATAGCGCTTCTCCAGCAGCTACCAAAACATCTCTCGTCTGGATATTATTAGATGTAGCTGCTCCCCAATTCCCCAATTACGCCAGCCACAATTCGCAAGATGGAAGCATTTTTGGTGGGCATGGCCATGCTTTCACAGAGGTGGACCATACAATGCCGGGCTCGGAGATGAATTCACCCCCAACAGATATGCGCGAGTCCACAGCTCACTACGCATCACCTCCGACGTGGGTATTAGCGAGAACAGTTACAGGCTCACAAGCAGGGACGACAGAGCATGAGGAGGATGAGGCATTCTCGGCTGGCCATGGGATAACGAGTGATCATCTCACCACACACGATCTGGCATGGGGGCCTTGGGAGAATCTAGGACCAATGGGTGATAACTTTTGTTTGAACATGGACTGGTGGGATATAAATCAGTTCTAACTTCTGGTCACGAGAGAACACAGCAAAGACAAATTGTCCGCTCTTCTACTGACAATTGCAAGATTGTAGACTTGAGTAGGGTAGAAGATTGAAACGAAATATTCAAATGACAACAACACAGATTGTATCTTGTGTCCTGGGACTCCAACCATTCAGGCCTCCAGTCATGAACTAGTGGTCCGTTATCAGGATGCACTTCGTTCATAAGGCTCAAACGGAAGGATAGCTGATATAATCGCTAGAATGAGGAACAACGCAGCAGATATGTACAACAGTGTCATAGTCGCGGTATCAGCAGTCACCGCGATTACGGCCGACAGTAGGCCCATAACACGATTGAGTGAAACTGCGATGCCGTTGCCCGTAGTTCGGTGTGCAGAAGGAAACATTTCAGCAGTATATGCATAAAATGCACATGTCATCTGACGTACTAGTCCAAACTTCTTTTATATGATGAGATGTTTAAGAGGATCCTGTCAGAAGACAAATGGCTATGCAACAACGCTCAAAAGAACCTAAATGCAGGTGTTTTAGTTAACGGAGAAATGCATCCCAAAATGGAGCAAGGTCCGCTTTACTTCCAGCACCGTATTCGAGGGCTTTTGAATGATCATAATCAATAAGAGAAAGCTATGGGGAGGGGGATAAATCTAGCTCAGTAGACACTAGCAACCTATGAGCGGGATCAGAGCCAAAGTATGCGGTAGTACAGCCTTTTCGCATAAACAGGCAGCGTATCAGTGAGGGAGCTTGAGCGTTCCGAATGCAATATCACGTCATGCAGACATTGCTACGCCTTTCACGGTCTTAATGAGCTGAGGAAGTCCGAGGGCCTTTCGGCAACACACTATAAGCCTATGCATACCACCTCGGTTACCTACAAGGCCGGACTTTATATGCTAATTCCGATTATCAGGGCTGGAAGAAGGGAACGAAGACCCCCGTGTATTAATAACGGCGGAATGTACCGTCTATTATGATGTATCCCTTATATCTTCACTTTCCACTTCGACAGCTTGTCTTATTATTAGTAGAGGGTAGGAAACTAGACAGATTTGGTTAATGTTCAGTCAACCTAATAACACACCATTAAAAATTATTGGGATTGGTTACCTAAAAACAGATTTACCCTACATTTTATCTGATAAGGAATAAATTGACTACTGTATTATTTCATATCAAAATTTCTATCCCTCTTTGTCAATTCGTTCTATGAACTTGGGTGTAACGTACGTCGATTCTGTGTCTTCACTTCCCAGCTGTTAACATTCCCACATAATCCCTTATTTGCATTGTCTCGCATGCGTCGGATCTGTCATCTTTAATCTTACTTGCCGTCAAGGCCAAGTGTATCATATATTATTATTCTCAAGGACTCAATCTTCAAAGAATTTTCTTACGCCTTTGCTTTTAAGTCGCTCATCCTGTGCTTTTGAAGTGTGGGGTTAGCTCGGAGATTATCGGCCACAGATCTAACGTCTCAACGATTGGCGGCGTTAGACTTACTATACATATTCAGTTAGTATCTATAAAAATCATAAAATCGAATTCGAGGTGTGATATAGTGACGTCATAGATACAATGTGATTCAAGTTATCTAAAAACACAACGTAAGTAAGGCCTGACGTATTCTGTCCAGTCTGTCTTTTTGGAATGGATATTTCAATACTTAGCCTGCTTTTACTAACAACTGTCGAGACATGTTTATAGCAAGACTTTACAATTTCCAATATCAATCCTGGTGGGAAGATTGTTGAGGCTGTTGAGTAGAGACACAACCTGTTGTGCCTCACGGACGCTCTCTCCAATCTCCTCTTTCCTGCTATTGATGGCTCCTCAATGAGTCATGAGGCCTTGGCAAATATCTACGCTCTCTAAAACTGGCATAAGTTAAGTGGAGCGAGCTGCTCTAGAGAAGGGCTATAGTTACTAGTTAAAGAGATGGGGCTTTACGTATTATCTCCCTTACCCCAACCTTCCTAGGCAAGACAAGTATTCTAATTCTTGTATCATATCAAATCCAGGTATCCAAGTACTGCAATTTAGGGAAACTTCCCTTACCCCACCTGGTTTTTATTTAAACACCCAAGGTCACGTATGCGTTGTAAACGCAAGCTTTGTAGGGTTTTACAAAATTCCCTTTTGAGTCGTAAACAATAGGCTATAGAAGCAGCTCTATACCTATTGGTATTATCGATTGCTATCCATCCTTTCACTTATTTCTATACGCCTCAACCCAATCCTGAACATTTTCCCATCCTTACGAAGCTATTAAGCGCATACATAGCATACTCTAGGCGTGCCTTAGAACATCAGATAGAGGCATCATCATCTTCCTTTACTAGTCTGTTCATTATTGCAACTGTTGCCAAAATGGCCTTCTCCGGTAAAGTGGTCGCTCTCACAGGTATGTCCCATTTACAGAGACTCATAACCTGAGCCTGACGAGGAGACAGGAGCCGCATCCGGAATGGGGCTGGCAACTGCCAAGATCCTGATCACCCAGGGTGCTAGCCTGTCCATCTCGGACATTCAGGGCACTGCTCTAAAGTCTGTGACTACGGAGTTAAAGCTGCTGGGAGGACCGAACGCCAAGGTGCTGGCTTCACAGGTCGACGTTACAAAGGAATCCGAAGTTAATGACTGGATTCGGCGAACTGTTGCCGAATTCGGTGGTCTTGATTGCGCTGCAAACTTTGCTGGTGTTGCCGATGACAATATGGGCAGCCGAACGATGCTTGATCAAGATGAAAACGACTATAACTTTATTATGGAGGTCAACATGCGTGGTATTTGGAACAGCATGAGAGCTGAGCTGAGCCACATGAAATCGGGGGCTTCACTGGTTAACTGTTGTAGTTCCTCGGGACTTATCGGCTTTGCTGGTGGTGCTGCTTACTCGGCTAGCAAACACGGCGTCGTTGGGCTGACCAGAAGTGTTTGCAAAGAAGTCGGTGGCATGAACATCAGAGTCAATGCTGTTGCACCGTGAGTAGATCCGTGCCATACCACAGTGGATATTGAGTTGACCATTTTTTAGGGGTTATATAGTGACACCCATGACGGACAGGGCCGCCAAGTCTATGGGTCTTGCTCCTGAGGATATGGCTCCAGCTAAAGCCACCGCTATGGGTCGGCCAGGAAGGCCCGAAGAGGTCGCTAAAATGGTTGTTTTCTTACTGAGTGATGACGCCTCGTTTGTAACTGGCACTGTTATCCCAGTCGATGGAGGCTGGGTTTGCTAAGAATAGCAGATCCTTTCTTCTGTATATAACATATTATTCGAGCACCATGCCCATGAGACCTTGATAAATCCTCCTTACAGCGTGCTTATCACTGATTCTAATATGGAGTTGACGTAATAGGTGCAGCCTCATACCCGGTTCTTGTGATTGCATGTGTCCTCCACATCGAGTTATAGCAACAGCACAGAATAGTATACTACAACTACACTGTAACATAAGCCAGACTTAAAATATCACGTGCTACACATGGCATGCGAAACGCACGGCACTGTTGGTGGCCTGCTTGCATATCACGAGGGTTAACCCACTCCATAAAGATCGTATACCTTCTTACTTGATGGTGATGCTGACAGTATCAGTGATGACTTGTTTATGTACAGTCCTAAAGCACCCTCTTGCTGCTTTGTGAATTATCTTGGTTTTGATTGTCTCGTTGGGAGTCGCGACGAGAATACTCTCCATAGTACCCGCGCC
Organism: Fusarium abutilonis; assembly: GCA_021655885.1. Lineage (NCBI taxonomy): Eukaryota > Fungi > Ascomycota > Sordariomycetes > Hypocreales > Nectriaceae > Fusarium > Fusarium abutilonis. The sequence continues at coordinate 15,509 of JAJJWN010000008.1, forward strand.
GAGCCCGCTTATAATATTGGTCCATGCGGGAAGAGGTTTTCCAGGCTCAGACGCAAAACTGGCACCTGACCGTAATCTAATCGCTTTAAAGGTGAAGAACCGAACACTGGACTTTCCAGCTTTAGACGTTGCAAGCGCTGCGCAACCCGAGCATATCCCACGGATACCGCTCTGTCTGAACGTGGTATGTATAATGCTCAGAGAACCTGGCACTCTTTCGGAAGTTGTTGACTTTGAGATTAGTTGCCGCCGCATCTTGACATATTCTGCTGGGTACTACATAATATTTAGACACGCTGCACATCACATCAGTAAGAGAGACTTACAGTGACAAAGGTTTCTGCCGCGCCAGCAACACCACCAGCGAGTAACTTGACATATGGGTTTGGAGTTTTCATAGCGCCAAGCGGGATCGAGAGATGAGTTTTAATTTTTGGAGATGCGGGCTTGAGAATGATTTGTGATCGAGTTCGGCCCTCGAACTTAATTGGGGGCGAATCTGAAAATGAGCTTTGAGGATCTGCTCGGGTCACGACAATAGATAGACACGCTTCATATTATCTATCTCTAGCTGCTAAAATCAACGTAGAGGTTGCAAAGAACAGTCTTCATCCCTCTATTGGATCACCATACGTACCCGTGAGGCTGTAAACTTGGCTTTCCAATCCATAATCCAGTCGCCCTTGAGCTCAACAAGGACATACTCGGCCGCATCACGAGGTTCACCATTCGGGCCTCGTCCGCATTAAGTCAGAATTTCGGATCAGAAGAGCCAGGTTGAAGAGGTCTTATGTATGCAAGCGTTATGTAATCTCTCCAGCCCATCACCACGATCGACCGGTGAAGAGTACGCCTGGTTGCGTCTTCGGCCGACCCCCGAGCCTAGGTATGTGCGTTGTAGTATATGCATTGAAACGCTCCTGAATACTTTCGTCCGAGAAAGCATTGATCTTGGCGCTACCCAGGTAGCAAGCGGATCGACTACGCAACGCCTGATCAACGATGTAAATTTCGTAGCCTTGCGGCAGAAACTCTGACGCTTAGCCACGACCACCGTCGGGTTTGATAAGGAAGTTCTAGAGGACATGTGAGCTAGTGATAATGGAGTTGTTTACGAGCGGCCTCACTGTTCCAGTTTGAGCTTGACCATGTATGAGGATCACAGGTGCATCTCTCGTGATCCCCTCGGTAGGCAAAAGCCTTTCCACATACATCTGGTCGCGGAACAGATGGCCACCTAAGCAATTCTCGACATAGCTCCCACTGACATAAAGGTAGGATCGGATCGAAGGCTCCTCCTGTGTGGTCAAGCAAGTAGGTAGCGCCGTTGCCGTCAAGGCAAAGAATCTGGCAAGGCACATTGTTGGATTCTGTCCCGCTTACTTCTGCTCTTGTTCTATTCTCCTTGTTTCCTATGATCTCGATATAACTCTAAGGATTCATTGCAGCGCTTTATCTATTCCTAGTCAGACTGTAAGCTGTGTATAGCTCCAATGCACTAAAACAGTCTCGGCGGTATAGTAAATTACAAAGTTTATAATTAACTACTTGGTAAATCGATCTATACTATATAGGTAGTACATTACTTAGTGCTAGTCGCCGGTGTGGTATTAACAGCCTGCCCCGTAGTAGTAACTGCAGTTACTAGTCCAGGCTTCTCCAGTGGCAGACCAAAGAGCGCAGGGTTACGACCCTCAGGCTTGGGCAACGCCGGTAGTAGCTCTGACACCCAAGCGATAATCTGAGGGGCCTGGAGGGAGATGTGCATGCCGTTGGCCGTCGACTCAGACTTGGTTCTCGAGCTCGACTTGGACGATTTGTGGGAGGACGAGATGGAAAAGGGGCCCCATCCCACGCTGACGTTGGCCTGGGTCGACGACGCCTCCAAACTGCTCTCCAGGTGACTCGTGTCACCGTTGAAGGACAGTTCGACGTTGGAAGCGAGCACGAAGGCGTTGGGGTACGAGCAGAACTGCGTGTAGTCTGTGTCAATCACCTTATGTTCCTCGGCAGCCTTCCGAAGAGCCTGGGGGCCGGGCGAGATCTTGAAACCTGGGGCGGCGTCAAGCTCGTAGTCGGCGAAGAGTTCTGCGTGCAGCCATGGTCTCTCAATCTCGACCAACATACAGTCCATGGCGATCTCCACGTCCAAATTGCTGATGTCGCTCGAGGCGCTCATCGACGAAGAGGTATGAGACGCGCTGGCGCTGACTCCCCACCACCAGCTTCCCGCGCCGCCGCCACCGCTCGTGGCTGAATCAGAAGACACCTTGACCGACTCGGATGCTGATGACGACACCTTGGCTGTGATTCGGGTCCAAGGCGATGGCTTCTCTTCTACCGTGAGGTCTTTGAGGAGTTCTACGTTGGCCTTCGTCTCCGAGTCGTCAATCATGTTGCCGTCGTGGTCGACAACAGTTGGCTTGACAACAGTACCAGGTGCGTTGGCGTGCGAGCTTGTGGCCTGCAGCCTCGCTTCAAGCGTCTGGATCTCTTGCTGGATAGCCTTGATGCGCTTCTCCAGATAGGCCGAGGTTTCCGTCTTTGCCTCGTTACTTTGAGCACTCATGACAGCATTGTTCTGCTTGATGTTTGTCGTGTTCCAGTCTTTGTACTTGGTACTGGTATCCTTGAATAAGCTCGCAAACTCGATGTTCTTCTTATCGCCGGCGTTGCTCTCTGATTTGGCGCCAACAGCCTCGTAAGAGGCTTGGTAGCTCGTCGCGAGCGTCTCATCAGAGCTACCCTCGGCTGTCTTGTACACCAGTGGCTTGAACTTGCCACTGTCGACTGAGGCCTTTAGAGCTTGATGCGAGATCTCTAGATTCCGAAGTCTCTTGATCTCAGCGCGGATCTCAAGCGGCGACGGCCCGCGGTTGCGTGTGGCCCACCCGTCCATGGTCTCCTTGACCAGAGTCGCCCAGTTGCGAGGCGTCAGGTTCACACCGCTGTACTCAGATGCGCCGTCGGCTGCGAGCAGCGTCAGGTTCCTGAACGCCTCCTTACTAGACTCCACGCGCTTCATAGCCGACGAAACATCGACCACGCCAAAGTTGAACTCGACATCAAATTTGAACCCGTGCACAACCCAGTCCATGTACTTGGCCTGGATGGTAGCCTTGTAGTCCCGACCATGCGTCTGCATCCACTGCAGGAAAGACTGGCGCTGCTCGTTGACTGTGAGCTTGTTGTCCTGGTCAAGCTTCTGCTGCGCGTACTGCGCCGAGTTGTACGTCTCTACAGCCTGGTTCCACGCCTCCTGCTTTTCGACGTAGATCTTGAGGCGGGACTTGCCCGAGGCATCGTCTTTGGATGTAAGGTACTTCATGGCGTTCTGGTAACGGTCTCGGATCTTCTGTTGGCGGTCTGTCAGAGGTTTGTCGCCGGCGAGGGCGGACGCGATGGATGACTCCACGGATATGAGGACGTCCAGGGCAGTGAGGTAGCTTCGTGCTACACTCTTTCCGGTGCGGCCCATCTGTAAATTGTCAGTGGTTATGGCAGATTTTCCACCGCTTGTATATATGTTGTCGTACCATGATCTTAGAAATGGGAACTTGGTTATCGACCAGCTTGGCCTCGGCAATGCGTACGTCCAGTGGTATGAAAGCATTGGCCGTAGGATCCCACATAAACTCACTAAGAAACTGTTAGTAAATGGAAACCGCCTTCTCGTTCTTGACACTCACGTAGGATCGATGACTGTACCAGGGACCTGGACGGTCATGAGCTGGGTTGCAGAGACGGGCAGCGCCGCGGCGATCGCATCTCTCAGCGTCGTTGCCGCGGTGGCCATTTGATTCACGGCCTTGGAAGCCATTTCGGTAGTCATATTGGATGATATTTGGACTTGAGCCCTGCGTTGTTTCTTGAATTCTTTAGATTGCTGATCGGAGTTGGAGTTGGAGTTGGAGTATTGAACGACAGCACATCTCTCGGCATATATATACTGCAACGGCGAGAGACTCACACGAGGGACTAAGTCGAAAACCCCTTGATGACATATCTAGACCTGTGTATTCTGTCGTCGTCAAAATTATTCACTCTGCATGTGATCACTACGAATCTAGTCGAGGATTGAAATATGGCTGGCTGAAATGGACGAAATGGGAACCCGTGTATGAGTCTAGAAGGAAGCTCCCATGGATATTGAGGTGCCCCGCGCAAGTCAATAGAACGGCAAATAGTGTATGCGTCCAAGAAGAGGTGATTCGTACCGAAAGAAGTCTTGAAAGCCGTTGGAGATGCCTAACTCGTCACGAGTGGCAATAATCAGCTCACAAGCGATGACAGGGGCTACGTTGCCTATAAGCGCCCAGTCGATGCTCATTTATCTTCACTATCGTTTTTCATCACATTTACCTACCAATAAGAAAGTGTTTGAATACCACCCGTGGTAACTCGTGGGTTGAGCTAGCGACTAGTGCGTCGCGATCACGCACCTAACGGCAGCCCCGGAACGGTCCGCGCTGTTCATGCGGGGTCTTGGGGCTTATGGTGTTCTTCTTTTTAATCGATAGTGTATGAAGAAGAAGCTGAGGGATAGAATTTGCGTTCTTACAAGACGGCTCGCAAAACTGTTGCCGCACATGGCGAAAGCCGCGAGGAGTCTGGTTATTTTGGCCGTTATAGGTCGCCTCAGATAGAAAGAATGTGCTCTTTTCAGCTAAATCAACTGGATATTTCTGTTTCAGCTCAGCCAGCCTTACACTTACCATTTCCGTCGTGTTAATTCTTATTCTAAGTAGTCACACCCAAAAGTCGACTAGATAGAGTATAGTATATTGACAATATGTCTCAACTAGGTCATACGGTACTCCCTCAGCCGAAATTGAGCTGCTGCGTAGGACTGTGATTGGTTTGACTGTCCACGACTGTCACCAAGACAACTTCCTTTCTTGTCTTGACCCTGGATTCTAAATGCACTAACATTCCCCGTTCTAGAACACATGGCCAATATGCTATACTTCATGCGGGCTAACTTCCCGTTGTGGCGACCTGATGTGGGTACTACAGCGGCCAGAATGGTAATCCAAAGGCTAGCTGACTTGGAACAAGCTTGTTCCTCACTAGTATTGCCTTGCCTTTTCTGTCCTTAAGTTTATCGAGGCGTTCTGAATAAAGTCTACCTGCAGGCTGCTACGAGTGCAAGTATTCAATTTTGTGATTCATGTGCGCTATGTCGTACTGAGCAAGGCTTTCCAGCTTTGAAAACTCCAAATGAGTTAGGTTCAACTTGAAGTCGCCCTGTATGAGATCCTCGTCTCCATACGCCCTCTTCTTGAAGCGGTTCTTGGCCGAACCGGACAAATACTGTGTAGAATTCAACTTATGGGAACAAGGTGGTCGCTTTTCAATTACTATGTTTTCCTTAGCTAGCGTTTCCTCAAAGCTAGGGGAGATGAAATACAAGGAAGTCTCGTCTATTAAAGTGACGGACCTACGTTGCGGGAAACTCTCGGAACAACTCGGTATCTGTATCCTCCTGATACAACTCACAGTGTATGACTCCTCCCAAGGCAACATTTGTACTCCCAAAATGAAAACAGATCGGGAATTGAGACATTTTGAAAGGTCGTGTCCAGCCGTCTTCGTCACCAACTGAACGTGATCTATTTCGCGATCCGAGAGTCTTCCAGTTGAAAGCTTATTCCGGATATTCAGGACACAATCCATGATAAGTTTAAAAAAGCACCCTGTGAGGTAGACTGCCGGAAGAGGAAGCTATAGATAATCGCTCGATAATCATCCGTTTTAACGCTTGTTTTCGTTCATTTCACTGTGGCTGTCTATCTAGGATCATACTGTTGGACCAGGCTTTTGACCAATTGGTCAGAGATCACAAAAGCCTTGTAATTAGCGTTGCAAATTGCGGCTGGCTGAAATCGTTCGTTAGCTTGTGTGATAGTGATTGAAGTTCATTCTGCATGCATAGCAAGTTCAATAGTGTGTGAGCGGCATCCATTATTAGACTACGTACAAAATTGACTAGACCTTCAAAGTATCTAGTTCAGTACTCACCAGTGGTTAGCTGAAACTCATATTCTTGTTTCCAAGTGACACGCCTAGACTAATGATTCTTTTGCTGAGCAGATGGTGTAAGCGAAACCTTGACTCAGAAAACCTAGTATTACGGTAGAGCTTGATATCCATTTTCCTACTCAAAAATAGCATAAGTACTGGGTAACCACAACGTATCATTATCTACAATCTATCACTTCAGTCATCCTTCATCAAACCTACCTATCGTACCCCACAGTGCAGTCCCGCTCAACCCAAGTCTCTTGCTTGTATTCTCTTCGAGACCATGGCGCAATCTACGTATCGTCAGTCAAGTCCTCAAGTTTTGTTTTATCTCAGTCCCTAGACTGTCAGTTAACCTCTTCTAGATCTCATAGATACGGTTGCCGAGCCATGGCAGTCAACTGAGGATGACTTCTTGGACACGCTCGCCTCACAAAAGAAGGAGACTCACCCGTTTCGTTCCGGTGAATACGACTTGCCCACTGATTACGGCGTCCAAACGTTCAAAGGTAAAGCTATGCAGGGTGGGTTGATGTGCTGCCCAAAGCTGACTTGCTCAACTCCAGGAGGCTTTGTTGTAGAAGACGAACAGCATTCCCTTAAACCCATGATGCCCTGCAATAATGGACCCGGCTCTTCAGGCTCTCCGGACAAACCGGCTTCGATCGCTGATAGACTCCACGACAAGCAGCCCCTTGTTTGTGTATTTGAAACTGACCCAGATCATGGCAAACTTGTAGTCCCGACGGTCAAAGAAGTAGATATATCGAACCAGGCCCCAAGAGACATATTTACCCCATGCACTGTCTGGGCATAGTTTATCGGATCGATTGGAAGGGCTACTACGAGTATCTTCTTTTTACCTACAAGCTCGTCACTTCACCTAGCAGTGTAGATCTTACCATGGCGTTCATCTTCACCGGGAGCGAGGATCAAATCGGCTCGACATCTGTCCAGGCGAATACCTTCATTAAGCTCGGGGACTTGTCTAATCGCATTGGCTATACTTGCGCCGATAGAGAGGCCCTCAGTCAGCTCTTTGTTCAAGACTGGCTTACCTTTTTGGCTGATACCAAAAACCACAAGAACGTGCCTAAAAAACTTCGTTTCAGTTAATCCGCAGACGTATGGCTCGAGTCAAAGGAGAGAGCCCATCTTAAGAAAACACTTGATGGAAGTCACCTTTTGACTAGCAATAATGTTGGAAAAGTGAAGCCCACACACGACGAAGAACAGAAAGGAACACATCTTGGAAGTGTTGACTTTCTCATAAAACTCCTCCAACCCGCTAAAAATGACCATCTGGAAGGAGACATCCTACGCTACATCTTTCGCCGGTGGTGCGGTACGTTTTCCCATCAACTCTCTAGCTGGTCTATTCTAGCCTGGCTCGACTAGTTAGTTGCTAACTATTGTTCAGGTGTCGCATATAATGCTGCCTTTGAAATTAAGGAACCATTCTCGGTCAAAGCAAGACTCGGGAAGCTCCCAAAAGACTCTCAAATCACATTTGTTTATGCTATTGATGAAAGCATCAAAGACAACATCCAAAAACTTTGAGCTGGCGAGTGGCCCATCAAACTTCCAGACAAGACAAAAAGTAGCCTCCAAGAGGCAGCTAAGAGATTCATGGACGGTAAATTCAACAATGTCTGGCACGAAGATATCAAGGCGGCCCATAAGTCGGTGAAGAACAGATTGGGCCTCAAAATCCACCAGAAGATTTTGTCATATGGTGATCCAAGCCCCAAAGACCACATAGTCCTCAGTCACCACCCTCAGGTATTGTATACAGTTTACGTCTCCTAGGACGACTACAAAAGCATTATGAAAGCAAAGGGTTTCGAAGTGACCCAAGATCCTTTGAAGAAACCAAAAAGACCTCATCCGACCTAAGATTAACGACGAGATGAAGCTAGGTCTACCATCGGCGCAGCCAACGCGAACTAGCATCACTTCGATTCGGACGAGAAACGCTACCAATTTGCCTCGTTGTAAGACGCAAGCTGCCGTTATGAATGGCCACAGCGCTGAATCCATAAGTCAAGTGCCTGAGTTCTATCACCATCTGATGAGATAAAACAGATTGCAAAAATGTTGTGCAACTTTGAGGGGATCCGAACAGCCGAGGTACAGTTTTGTTCGCACCTTGGAGTTGAACATGTTAATCATATGTATTCTTCAGTGGCTCCATCGTTCCGCATACTCCTTTGGCGGTATTAACGTCAAAGGTCCCAATGGCAAGGATGTACCGGGGAATCCCGATTCATCACAAGAGCCTGGAAATCTTGATTTGGGGACATATGAATGCAACACCAGGATGATCAGGTATAGCTCATCTATCAACCACCAAGGTCGATGCTGACTGTCTTAGATATGAGTCCTTCTTGAAACGACTTGCTTGTGATCTGCGCGTTGAAGTTGATCTTGGGACGTACGTGCATTGCGTTTATGGACAGGACATTCCACGGCTAGCCTCAAGTTTGGTTTACAATTGGTAATTCAAGCTGGAGCAGTATGGCAAGCACGCTTTTGGTCAGCGCCGCGTATTTAACGTGTTTTCCCAAATGTATCCTTCTTTGTTTGAGATTGAGATGGATGAAGAGTTTGACAAGCTTTGGATGAAATAGCCGCTAGGAGAGGATGATAGGTCCAAGCTTGTAGAGCTTATTTCGTTTGCTTCTTATTGACTTTGAGGAGAGATATCGCCATGTTGGTAATTGTTGTTAGTATGGTCATATATATATTTCCTTGTTTCCGTCGTTCCTCGAGCCCATGCACTGTCATACCCTGGTCAATCTGTATTTTTTACTGCATATTTGGAGGCTAGAACTTAATTTTTGTCGTATAAAACTTTAATGAGTTATTAATTGTCGGGATATGGTCGACAGGGGTGAAAGAGACAGGCCTCGCCTTTCCCATTGCTTAAAGTTTTTGCTAACTGGCTAAGATTCAAGATGCGCCAAGGACTGACATGTGTGCATGGTCCAAGTGAAATGCAAGGTATCTATCTACTGCGTGGTAATTGGAGCTAAATCTGGTAGAATTTAAGCACGAATTAGCTCAATAACTATGTAAATTGAGTGGCTTAGCCGAACAGGGATGGAGGGATGGAGACATGGAGATGCCAATCCACCCATAAGACCTAGCTATCATGACAACTTACAATTATGATCATAAGCTAAGTATAAATGTGAAAATTTGCTAAATCTTGGTTCTTGCCTAAGGCTATTAGTTTGGAAACAACGTGGCGGTGACTAGATAGCGTTTGTCACTGTCCTGAATGCTATGTTACTGGATAAAACTTCCAACTCTGGGCTTCCCTGTTGTCCGAGAACTATAAAAGCTGGAGTACAAGCAATGCAGTATCTAACCGTGTTCTCATGGGGATAAACGTAAGCAAATATAGCTAATAAAAAACACAAAGAGACAAGGAACGCTGTCCAACTTGTTAGTCATGAAAAGTGGCATTAAATTAACAAACAGCAATAGGTGACCGTACCTACCCTACAAACGTACCACCAGACCTGAGAAGGAAGATAGTAGCCTCGCTTTTTATGACTTGACTCTATTTATTATATAAATTCGAAATGTCGATTTAATAACTGTTTTATTATTACTCTTCTCAGTAAAAACTAACGAGATGCTTATATTTGTTTAGAATCTGCCTTTGCAAATATCGATAACATCGTTATTGAGAAGCAAGGCTCGACCTAACCTGTCTAGGCGAGACTCGATAATTAGTACGATAAAGCTTAATGTTTTCTGGCACGAGATATATTCAACCTATAGCATCAAGTAGCAATGAGGTAATTTTCACTGTCGAGGTGTCAGTGCATGGTTTTACGAAGCAGATAAGCACTAGTCTTAGAAAGAAGCTCTTGCGTGGGGGTTATCACACTCTAGCATTTAGTCTAGCCGTTTTGATACATGGATCTTGGAGCCAGTGTGATTGCTAGCGCGTGTTCTTTTGGCTGCATGGCCTTTATTGAAGATGGTGTTGGGGAACTATCAAGGATATCTTGGTGTTGTGATGAGTACTACAGGAGGAAATTTATCCGTGGCTTGAACAGAATATTTGGAATACCAAGCATGGATTTCTCCATGTGTCGACTAGGGAGCATAGAGCCGTTGACGTTGGCACTAATACATGAGACCAAATATAGTTTTTATACTATCATTTCGGGTCGGTGGTCATTCTTAGATATGCTGACTGTCTTGGAGTTGATTGGTACTTGAGCGAATCATGTTGCTACATAATGGTGGTAATTGTTGCTCTTCCATGGTGTGCCGTTTCGTGGTGTTAGACATTTCAAGATGTGCATCTACCAACAGTCACCAGAAAAGTAGCATCACATTCATGCGTTCAAGCGAGCCTTTCGTTGATCCAGAGCAAGGCAGGATCAAGGCACCTTGGTGGCGCTTAGCCTCTTGACAAGTGGTGATGCCTCCGTTCCCACCCCTTTTGATCCTCTCTTTTCTAGTAGTCTTTTCTAGTAGGGAGGTTAAGAATGAAGAGAAGGAACAGAGAAGCTTAATTACCCAGGAGCCTGAATAAGTGAAGAGTTAGACTTGCGTCCCACTATTCCCTTTCGTGTGCTCGGAAAATTCACACTTTGTGTGGATCATCAAGACATGATTATGATATATTGACCGCCATCTGCCGGTATTCTCTCTGGAACGGTATAAAATATTCAACCAATCATTCCATTTTCCATGCTGCATCCGTAGAGGAGGGTATTGTACTATGGGGTTCCCCGCTAGGTCGAGCATTTCTGGAACTAATGCTCATTCAGTTACTACTCAAGCTCGTGGGTCAGAATGGAGAGTGGAGCTGGCCTTTACAAAACGGTCTAGTTGGGCCCCATGAGTTGCGAAAAAGTAAGCTCAATATCACCCACACAGGTCGAACCAGCGCATGTAATTGGAGGTAGAATTCCATTGACAGGTTGATACTACTGCAAGCAACCTAATTACATCCTGGTAGTCCGTCATAGTCTATCTTGGTATATTGTATTGTATGATCGGTACAGATCACACTCTGGTTTCTTGAGGAAGCCCAAAAGCCACTCAACAACCTGGTTTTCGGTTGGGGATAAGGGTACAGTAGAGGGCAAAAATGTATTCGACCGCTTAAGGGTCAAGGGGTATCACGTCTAGCCGGATCAGGCTCGGATTAGGATTATAGTATAATGCCTCTTTTAGACTATAACTCTAACCTAATAGTATCAGCTAGGAATAGGATTAGTATTTCATAGGTTAGCCCTCTATAGTAACTATAGTTATAATATAGTTTGGTCTTATAGCTAATAGATATGAGACTATAAAGAAGGGGATAATTCCTTGCCTTCCGGCATCGTAATAATATTATTTTAAGTCAGAAATTAATATAAAAAAGCAGCGTAAAAAACGCGGTCCAAATCGGGCCATGTTAGAAGGGGCACGCTGGAGGGGGGCGGGTCGAATACTGTTTGCCATCCATTATAGTCCCGTCTAATCCCATTAAACTAACCTTTGACGCTTTAGGATTGGCCGATGGTAAATTGACATTGTAACGTATATAGATCACGAGTACCGCCCTACTTCTTCGGTGAATCTCTCGTGATATAACCTATGCCCAGTTATTCCGGTCGGGTTAAAACCAGGTCCACGAGTAACGTAAAATTCCAGGGTGGGGGTTTCAGGGGTAAACCTGACCTCCAGGTCTATATACTCAGACGCTAACTCAAAGACTATCGAAAACCTTAAATTTTCTAATTGAGGGCGACTCTTTTGTTGCTCCGCAAAAAGCCCAAACCATAAGTCAATAAAATCATATGACGACAGTTTGCAAGCGCGGTCTTTCCGAGTAAAAGTGGTTGAAAAGAGTTAGAGTGACCCATATTAAGAAGAATCACGTTGTCAATGGACTAGAAGTCCTTCGTGTTGCGGCCAAGTAAGGCGATGACCGATTCCCTGTATTCTTCCACCAAGCGGATAATACGTCACAAGAGATAGCGGCTAGGTCTGGATCCCGGAGCTTGTTGTGAAGCGGCTTCGTGATCATTGAGACTTGTATAAGCGAGATCATGATGAGGATGTTGGATGACTCGGGATGAGTATAAAATACCGCCGTTGCGCTGCATCTTCTTGTCCGTTCGTCCTCAGACAATCAGTCATCCACTTAACCACAGAACCCAACACTTTTATACACTTCAACCAATCCTCAACAACAGCCAACATGCACTTCACTCAGGCTCTCACTCCTCTGGCATTTGCCACTGCTGCCTTGGCTCAAAACCTCAACATCCCCCCTCGAGTCGGCTCTATCCAAGTCTTGCAGGGGCCCAGAACTCTCTCTGGTTCTAATGACTTTGGCTTCCAAGAGTATGAGCTCAACCGTGGTTGCGATACAGATGCGGACCTTGGAAGCGATGGTGCTGTTTTCATTCTTGAAGACGGCGCAACTCTTAGCAATGTCATTATTGGTAGGAACCAGCTTGAGGGTGTCCACTGCAGGGGCAGGTGTACGCTTAGGAACGTTTTCTTCCGAGACGTTTGCGAAGGTAAGTTTGGAAGTAGAATCGATCTCTTACTTCTTGACTGACTGATAATAGATGCCATCTCTCTCCTTGGTAACGGCGATGTTTTGATCCAGGGTGGTGGTGCCCAGGAGGCCATCGATAAGGTCATCCAGCACAACGGTCGTGGTACTGTCACTATTAGGGACTTTACCGTCATCAACGCTGGTAAGCTCTATCGAGGCTGTGGCGACTGCACCAACAACGGTGGCCCGCGCAACGTCGTGTTGCAAAACGTCAGGGCCAGGGGAGTTTCTGACCTGGTTGGTATCAACTCCAACTACGGTGACACCGCAAACGTCTCTGGCTCATGCGGAAGCGTCGGCAAGGTCTGCCAGGAATTCAGGGGCGTTCAGAAGGGTCAAGGCGAGAGTCAGGAGGTCAGTACCACTGCAAACTGCCGGGGCCAGAGCACCCTGCCTTCTTGCTAAGCGCCAGATGGCCTGACTTGATGTGAACATCTGGACTCTTATGACAATAGATGTTGGGGTTTCGTTTGACTGGGGCTGGGTATCATGACTGGGAGCGGTACATCTGATGACCACACGCTTCCCCGATTGGGACTCAGGGTTTGCGTATTTGAATGTATATAGTTTGAGTTTGGCTCTGAACGACTGCCTGTACATATAAGACAGTATATAAAGATTAACTAGAGTAACAAGACTTTATCCTTTATAAGATGTAATTTCGCAGTTGTCATGTGAAGACTTGGTTAAGTGACGTTGAATATATATAAATGAAGCACCTCAAGTCCTCTAATATTATCCATAACGTTGCTGTGAAATAAGATGACATACCGGAATCATATATGTGGACATATCTATACTCTGGTATAGAAAAGGAAGCTATGATTGGAGTAAAAGTATATTGAGAATGTGCTAGGCACCATGTATGACTGGTATGTCCTCATTCCCAGAGACGATCTCACCACTGCCACCACATACTGCACGATGCCAGTGCAAAAGATAGCCTTAGCTGGGCAGTATCGGGACTTGACTTGGCAATACTTGTTTTACCACCACCCCGAGGGTCTTGACCTTTTAAGACAGAACTTCGCCGCAACGGTTGACTATATTACACGGTTTCCTCGTTTGCCAAGCCTTTACTACGCCAATAATTAGTCGAATCGACTGTACTTGGCGATTCCGAAATATGAGACCTATGACTCTCTCCAATGGCTCCAAAGCCGCACAAAATGGCACAAGTCATATTGCTGACCGTAATACTAATGGCTTTCGCGACGCTGCTCATGGCGTCCACAATGGCGTTACCAGTGCCTCTTCCATTGGCGCTGAAGGGCATATACAGCTTTCTCAATTGAAAGTGGTTTGATCGCGCCAACACATGGTCTTGAGAACGTTAATTCCAAGATTAAGCTCAATGAATGGAAGATCAATATTCCTACATCAACCATCACGTGGCCTACTGGACTGAGACGTGCGAGTATCAACAGCTTCGGATACGGTGGAGCTAACTCTCACGCGGTATTGGATGAAGCTTACCATTTTCTCAAAATGCACATCCTGCTGTCTGAGACGCTTTCGTTCACCTCTTGATTTCTAGCATGGGCGATGCTGCTGAGGTCAAAGCTAGGGTTCCTGTCTCTACTGATTCGTTGTACATCTCGGCAGATTTTGACTCGACTAGTGGCACCAGATATCACGGCTTCAGCACTTCGAAGAAACATGGCGCTACCAACATGTTGAGCGATTTTATTGCATTTGGTGAAGATGGAACTAAGCCTCTGATTGCTCTTCGCGCCCCAAATCGTCAAATCTTCTGGTTGCCCGACCGAAGCAGGACGCAGAGCCCATGATCCGCAGGGTTCTGATCGTCACGCCATCCAATCCTTCCACAGAACTGAGTCAGCTTGTCGAACGCGCTGAGAGTCATCTGGTGTCGCGGGGATACGAGGTTATCAAGGCGGACTTTGACAACATTCCAGAGCAAAGCACTCCGTTCTTGACACTTGATGTCGCATCCAGAGGTCTTGTCAACGGTCTTGGAAGGACGATCAGAGCTGAACACCCCGAGATCTCTTTCACTACCCTTGCGTTTGACCCGTCAACTATTCTCGATGAAGAAGTGAACATCAAGACAATATCGAACATTCTAGACCAGATCTCGAGGAAGGCGTTTGCAAAAACCGTAGACTCAGAGTATGTCGTTCAAGGGGGTTATATCTTAATCGAGCGCCTCGTACCGCATCCTAACCTAAAGGCATTACTGGACTCGTCCAGATCTGGAAGCCATCTCTCAGCAGTAAAGATGCCCCTCAAGCAGGCTAACAAGCCTCTTCAGCTGTCCATTCGAGATCCAGGACTTCTCGACACTCTGGAGTATCTTTTCGTTCCAGACTTGTCTGAGCCTCTTGGTGCTGGTGAAGTTGAGGTCGAGGTTGGCTCCGTTGGCCTGAACGTCCGCGATGTCATGATCGAGTTTGCAGGCGTCGTTTACAAAGTTGGCATCAAAGTTGATAAGTTCAAGGTTGGCGATCGTGTCTTTGGTATGCATGCAGGTTGCTTCCAGACGCGGATCCGAGTCGATCCACAAACCTTCCAGCGAACTCCGGATCATTTGGGCGACGAGGAAGCAGCTTCTTTGATTTGCACATCACCTACTGTGGTTCAATCTCTTATTGATGTTGCTCGACTTCAGCGTGGAGAGTCAGTCTTGATTCACTCAGCTGCTGGTGGCGTTGGTCAAACTGCCATCCGTCTTGCCAAGTACCTCGGCGCTGAAATCTTTGCTACAGTCTCATCGGAGAAGAAGAAACGACTTCTCTTCGATGAGTACGGTATTACAGAGTCACACATTTTTAACAGTCGTGACTACCCCTTCGCTAATGGTATCCTTCGCCTGACCAAGCAGAGGTGTTGATGTTGTCATTAACTTTCTGGCAGGGGAAGCACTCCGAAGAACATGGCTTTGTGTCGCACCTTTTGGTCGATTCATAGAGCTTGGGAAACGCGATATCTACGACAAAAACGGTCTGGACATGCGCCCGTTCCTCAAAAACATTACCTTCTCCGGGTTGGACATCCTGACCCAGGTTATCAACTACCCTGACAGGTTTGAAGCGATTGGAAACTAGGTTTTTGAACTCCTGAAGAAGGGAGCCATCGGGACTTTAAATAATTTGACTCGATACTCGTTTGGTGAAATTTCCAATGTATTTCGACTGATGTAGAGTGGAAGCCATGTTGATGTGGCTGACAAGCCTCAACTTGAGGCTGCTATCAACGACGTGAATCAGACTTTCCCGCCAATTAAGGGATTGATTCACTGTGCCATGGATCTCAGAGTAAGTATCGCTGCATGTGGTTTGGTTTGGGTTGTATGAGCTAATACTGGCGTCCAGGATGCGGTCTACAGCAACATGACAGCCCAGGATTGGAACCTATCACTTCGTCCCAAACTCCTCGCTACAAGAAACCTTCACGAACTTCTTCCCGCTGATCTAGACTTCTTCATCTGTTTATCCTCCATCGCTGGAATCATCGGCTCGCGTGGTCAGGCCAACTACAACGCGGGAAACACATACCAAGATGCTCTCGCCCATGATCGTGCAGCCTCGGGACTGGCAGCCACCAGTATCAACATCAGTCTCGTTGTTGATGTAGGTGTTTCTCCTGAGCGAAGCGAAGTATTCCAGTTGTTGAAGGATGGCGGTTTGCTTTGCATGGACGAGAATGACGTCCTCAACGTCATCAAAGCAGCCATCTCGGGACGAACTCCGACACAGGTTGCTTTGGGAGCATCTACTGGCGGTCAACTTGATAAGCTAACTGCCAGCGATCCATATTGGTTTTCCGACTCAAGGTTTGCTCTCCTGAGCCAACTCGATCGACAAGGTGCTAGTGTGAATTCCGCTGGTGGCCAAGACTGGAAGAAACTGCTGGCCGCCGCCACGACTCTAGATGAGGTCTATGAGCTTGTATCAGGAGAGATATTGGAAGGCGTTTCGAAAATCATCAAAGCTGATGTCGAAGACATGGACTCGAGGAAATCACAGTCTGCTCTTGGCATTGACAGTCTTGTCGCTATCGAGATTCGGACGTGGCTTTTGAAGGAGTTTTAGGCTGATCTCTCTGTCTTTGACATTGTAAGCAATGATCCATTGACAGGGTTTGCAGAGAAGGTTATCGCAAAGTTTGGTTCGATTGCTTGAGATTCCCAACAGAACTAAGATGGCAAATGGGACATTTTTCATTCTCAAGTGAGTAACCGAATTACTTGAAAGATAGAGAAAGTCTTGGTTTTAGCCTTGCACCAAAAGATACAACAGTTGATATCATTGTTTGCTTTCATCTTTGTTCCTGTTAGTGTTATAATCAATGCGACTTGGGAACTTCATCTTTTGTTATTCTTATTTCTCAAAAGCATTCTGCTACGATAGACATAGGGTAGGTAGGATGGCTTTTGTCACGACAACTTTGGGTTTGCTGGGATCTATATCTATGTAATGCGCGCGCAAAGTCTACTCCTTAGTCGGCTAGCATTATATGAGATACCATCTTGGCCGGTCTATTTCCTGGACAATTCGGACAGTCCAGCACTTCCGATGATTCCCACAGCAGTCACCATTAAGCGGGATATTGCAGTTATAAATATCCTCAGCAATAAACAGTCCATGTCCCACGGCTTCTTTGCCAGGGTCCTTAGCATCCTGTCAGATCACGATATCTCCGTCGATCTCATTTCCATCTCCGAAAGACGCCTCTCGAGCGCTGAACATGTTACATGGCGAGCTATTTACGAAGAGAGATCCAGAACTCACGGTCGATACATCTTGTACCATTGTTTTGCTATGTCGTTAAACTATTTTCAAATCAATAATACCAAGACTACGATTAGGCATGATAAAGAGTATACAGAAATTATATTTATACACGAAGGGGCATGAGGTCTTCCAAGATAAATTGCAGTGACAATCTGCCCGACATCCAGTCTTCAATTGAAACTTCATGATCTGTAAGAAGTTGCACTTGACGTCTTTAAAAATGCAACCCCTACATGGATATAATAAGCTTCTGTAAGCACTTTGTCTTGGAGTATCAACTACACCAAGATAATGCGGACTTTCCGTACTACGATCATTTACTCTCCCAAATATACTACCTCAGGGAGAAGCGTGTAGCAATCGGAGGTGGTTGCTTTATCGTCTGTCTTTGTTGTTGGTCTGACCTTGGCTGCCGTTGCATCCCATTTGTGTTTATTGAGCATGAGTGTCCAAAGAGCAAGGTTAGGGGTCTTGAGGTGTTTATTCCACGTTACAAGGCGTTTTTGGTTGTTTGGTATAGCCAGATAAGAAAGGTGGTGGCCGCTTGCCGTGAGCTTTGTGCATGACCCGACTGATGCCACAGACGATGGTAACACTCTCACGACGTCAAGACTACGGTTGAGAAAACGTAGACTGATTGCACATGTGCTTAGACTTGACCATATCCTATAATAAGATTAACTGGCCCGAAGATCCTGTTGGTTGCCGCCTTGTTAGGATGCCTAATCTTCTCTAACTTGGTGATACTGCACCTATTAGGCTTGAGTCACGAGTACAATGCATATGTTTTTCCAACGTAAAGGCCTTCATGTTATATATAAGGTTCTGCATGTTACTGAAATTAATACAAACGTATTCAAAGAACCAACCAAGATAATTCGCAATCTCAATCTAATAGTTCAATATCCTCCATTGCTCCTCGACAGCATTCTCCTCATATCTGGTTGCTAAAACTAGATGTTAGAACCAGTGAATTGTATCACGATACCCCTTAGGTTAGGTATCGTGATTTATGTCTCCAATTCAGAGATATCCCCCATCATCATTATTGTTAGATGGCCCATCATATTATGGCTTTCCTCTTTGATGATTGAAGCCGTCATTATGTTTGGGGGCCCAAGGTGCTCACGTCCGATTCTGTTGCGCAGAGTGAAAAAGGATTTGATAATCGATAGTCTGTAATTTAAGCCGTTCTGACTTGGATAGGACAATCGACAGTTCAATTCCTTCAATAATCCCAGTCCCAGTAGCAGTCTCAGTTCTAAGGTCAGGGAAGATGTCATCCTGAGATACCTGCATAGTATACCATGCTCGCGGTGCATAGCTCATCGTGATCCACTTTGCCTCAGCAAGAAGCTGAGATAGGCTACGCAGAAACGATAGTTTATTCAACACCAAAAGTCCTAGGTGTGGGCCTTGATGGAAAAAATATGGGAGAGCAATAGATCTGATCTTAGCCTCTACCTCAGCCATAGACATTTTTGATAAGCTCTCGGACCGAACGACATGGAGTAGAGCAGCTAATCAACACATGGGAGGGATACCACCTACGAATTGCGTTTCAAGATCATTAATGACTGGCTTCATTATCTATGGTCTATTGGCCAGGAAGTGACTGAGAAAGATTGGAGATGCTTTGTTGGGTGATAAAAGATCGTTAGATGAGCTGCAGAGTCTCATGATGGCGACTAGCAGCTCTGCCGGTAGGTGGGAGATTAAGGTCATAGTTGGCCACTGTGTTGGGGTCGAGCTGCGTAGTTTTCGGCTGGACTGAAGTTTGAATTGGGCTCGTCACATCGAGATGGAAGTGAGGGGGAAGCATGACTTTATATAGCTTTTTGTGGGTGTAAGCAGTAAGTCAGAAACGAAGGTGGACCTAAACCTTGATCGTGTCAAGTCAGATTCCCCGTCTTCTTGAAGGCAGTAGTTTATCCATTTAGTCATCCATAGGCGAATACGAGTACGTCTTGATTCAGTCAACAAGTAAGTATCTAAGCATAGTGGTACAAATATGAATCGACAGAGAGAGAAGAGAATCCAGCTGTGACAGGAACATCAGCTAGGAAAAGGATATATTGGACATTGTTTGAGAACACAACTAGTTACATACCGTAACATCTCTCTGTCCCCTTTCATCCTCGGCCCTTGCTGTTTGCTTTACTTAGACTTCTCTTGGACCACATATCAGAAAGACGGAAGTTACTTTTTGCGACGTGTATCGCATCTTGCACTCACAATGCATAGTCCACGTAGATCCACGCCAAATCTCGCCGTGCCAGAAATGAGTGAATCTGTTTGTTTGCTTTATCACCTCTTCACCTCCACCCACATCTCTCTCTTCTCCCTTCTCTCTTCTTTCCTCCTACCACACTCATCCCTATTCCTCTTCACGCCCACGACACATACACAAACTCGACCGCATCAAAAGAACTGGACTCATCCCGCCGCAGCCGCGGTAAAATTCTGACACCTACCCATCAAACGAGCGCGTTTGTCTCCTTTGCTGGAAGGATCGGGGCCTGCGGAAGGGGCTTTTCTGTGATCGCCGATTCTTTGGGAGAACAGATCAGTCGCCCGTCAGGGGTAGTCAGTTACTTTTGTGCCTCAGTGCTTCGTGCAGCGGCATTGCCTTGTCTGAGCTCGCCGATTTTTCGGGGGTCTGAACAAGCTCTCTGTCAACGAAACTGATCTTACCAGATTTTGACAGTCCTGTAAGTACTCCTATCATACATAGTACTGGGTAACATTATTGTACTGCAGATATGACTTCTTTACCGTCCACAAATATGGATATCTCGATCGCCGTCACCCTCGAGTAGGAATCGAATGACAAGAGCAAGTATCTCGCCGTGCCTGATCCAAAAGACCAGTCTATCAACTTCGAGGTCAAGTTTCTTGGTCCAACTCAAATTGATTTCTCGGCTTCGAGTTCCCCATCTACCTGAAAGGCTCTCGCCGTCTCTCCCATATTTTTACGGTTATTGAGGCTCCCTCTATGGACTCACTCAACTACACGTTCAATCCGGACATCCAAAACTAAGCACGAGGAAGACTACGAGGAACCAAGGCCCGGCGCGACTTTCGACTCAAGCCCCACGAAAGTTTTAACTAACATCGCCCCTACGACTGTCAACGAGCCTCTCGTACCAGGCAGAACACCATCAGCCAAGGTGCTCGACGCTATCCGCTCATTTTCCACCTCCAAATCCTTCCACATCTATACCGAAACATCCGAGTTGCCAGGGTCGACCTTGCAAAGCATCACCAATATCGTCAGCCAGGAGCTCATGAAGCTGCTACCCTTGCAGAAACACCTTAACAATCCGTTCCATGAAGCCGGAGCAAAAGTCGGACATGTCCAGGTGATAAGAGTGGATAGCGTGGGCATTGATGACTTGAAAAGGGACATTCGCAACGACCTCGCGCAGAGAGTGATAAAGGGGATGGGAATCTGTCATCTCAAATTGATGTCTTTTCCCAAGGTACGCTTCATACTTGAATGAGACATGATCTAAACTGACGCAGCCAGGCACACTATAAGCAAGTACAAGGCACGATGAAGGATGAGGGATGATGTGTCGGCGATGGTGAGTTGAGCTCCGAGCCACAAGCTACAACTAGAAACTGACAGTGCCTTTGTAGAATCTGTAGAAAGGAATTATGCGGTTTGGGTATGGTTGAATTGGAACTTGGACAATATCAAATGATACATCAGCGACAGGTCTACAAAGAGGAGTGGTTTGTTGTTTCGCGGGCTGGTTTTTCCCCCTCCTCGGACCTCTATATTGTGTTGTATTAGTGGGAGCCAGTTAGTATTGTAGTTGGACAAGGGGATAGAGAAGACACAGTGGCGGGTGATGGGGATGATGGTCAAGGCTCGAGGGGTGGCATGTTGGCGTCCTATCAACACCGCTTAATAAAGATAGCGACAACGACGAGATTTGATCCAATGGTTCGCCAGTTGAAGTAATGGATTTGTTGTATCGCTCTCCATGCTCTGGTGTTTCTGTCCGTGGTGGCCTCTCGATCTTGAACTTTGGCATGTTGATTGACTCCGATGACCATGGCCATGGAGGTTGCGATTATCATTCAAGACAAAGCTTACTTCCCAAACAAGTTAAACCTGGACTTAGTCAATCGCTATACCAGGTAGAAATTAATAAAAATTCTGATTTACATTCTTTTCATTAAGTAAACTTCCCATATTGTTCATAGTCACATCAAAAGCTTGTGTTTGGGGCAGTTAAAGCTTTCTTTCCTACCTATCAAAGGTATATACTACCTCCTCACAGATGTTGATTGTACATCTCTCGGTCAAATGCTGCGCCTGCGTTGGGGCCAAACGAAATTAGAATCTACTCCAGCGACCTTGCATAGCATCCTAAATCGCTCGCGTTTCTCTTCACGCTGACAGACGTTCTTATCATAATAAGCGCTGGCACTAGCCCATCCAGTAGCTACCTCAGCATCAACCCATGTTGAACTTGGTCCCTTGATTGGCTCGTCATTCCAGCCAAGTTGACACATAGCAAAGTGCATACTTTCGGGGTGCGAATTTATTCCATGCTGGAGTCCATTTGTAGATTCCACAGGACCTGGTTGTTGGTCGAATGCAGCAATTTCCCGTTCCCGTTGAGCAAGTACAAACTCAATCGCTATACCGAGACGGACTTGTATCACCGTCTCTGAGAAATGATTTTCAATATGTGAGCTAATAGACTCGAAGCTCAGTCGTTGGGTTAGCCCATCCTCCTCACCAGTGAGGGTAAGAAGGACAGGAAATTTTCCCATGTCGGTTATAGGAACGTCGAAGTCCTTCTCCAGCACAATGATTGTTAATGCTCTGAAAAGCGGCTGCAAGATGTAAAATCGTTGATCTCGAAAGCGTAATTCTCCAGGATACTCTGATTCTGTGGGTAATGTAACAACGTGTTTCTGGAATGACGATACTTGGTCGCAAATCCGTTTGTTAAGTTTGTGGACGAGCTCTGCTAACAAAGCTGGTGGTGTGTCGACAGGGGGTTGACATGCATGAACTAGCCTTGCAACAAACTGGCCATACTCGATCTCGTTTCGATACGGCTGGAACCACTTGTGGTATAGCCAGTTGTGTAAAGCATAGGAGAGTGCAGGGGGTGTTCCGCTATAATGACTTACAATATATATAGGTACGCTCTTGTTGCAGAAATCCTCGGTATGGATAGGGGTCAGATCCGGTAGTTCTTGATGAAACCACCCTGGGCAGGTGGTTGGCGGGGACAGGCAGTAACGAGGAAATCCCCTTATTGAGAGGAGATATATGAGCTGTCGGTGAGATACTTCCAATTGACCTCGAGCCTCCTGAAGGATCTCATCGGGGGGCAGTGGAGCTCTTCGTTCGAGATCTGATCGGACGTACATTTTGTCCTGAATAGGTGTATTGTCGGGGAGATTGGGAAGGGCTATGCTGCGTTATCACGCGGCTTGGGCTCGAGTAAGTAATGGCAAAAACATAGCCAGTCAATAAGGTACTTGGCTTGTCTTTTGATGGAAGAAGGATGGGCTTAAATAGTTGTAATAAATAAAATTTTGCATGAGAACGAAAGCTTCATGTGGTAGAGTCATAGCGCTTGTTTGTTATTTTTGCTTTCTCCTTTTCTCTACTCAGAACCTTAGCTGTTACGCAGATGGAGCTCGACCAGCCACTAAGAGCGCCATGCCATTACCATATAGTTTATAGAGTTATAGTTTGTGCGCGGAGGGACTCGAAACTGTGAACTGAGTTATCTATTGATATCAAAGAAATCTACTTCTCAGGCAGAAGTATCACATAGTTCAGAAGAGGAGGGGCTACGCTTGGGATTAGGGTTTAACACCAACGTGTAATTCGGGCTGACGTCAAGCGTCAAACACGGGTCAATTACTTGGTAACTGTATTTTCGACAAGTGAGCCTTGAAACATGTTGTCAGGCCCTTCAAGATCGTCATTGTAGATTCCACGGTCTGGGCTATTGCTCTCATGATGCATAGAAGATTCCCGGCCACTGCATAACCCAGCACCTTACGCAGAGCGACGAAAGCAGGTGCTTACCACGATACCGTGGTTGATTGTGAAATCGTCTGCGTATAGTATCCTCACGCACTGAAGATTTTTGAAGTGTCTGATCTTTTTGTATTGCCTAGAAGATAGACAGCCCGTCCGATGCCAGCAATCCAACCGCGATGAATATGTCACAGAATCTTCTTTTGGAAGTCAAGATGTTGTTGTTAGACCCCTATGGAAACCAAACAACTTCCTTCACTCTGTCTCGCTTTTCACGTAGACTGGCCAAGGCGAAATGTCCGAAGAAGGTTGCCACATCATGGATTCGTTCTACGGCACGTCTCACTGCTGGCGCACAACATGCATGAAGCGTATCTCAGGGATATAGGGCGTATCACCTGCTCAAGGGGATGATTGAAGTCACGTAGTTGCTCATGTACTTCGGTAAAAAGAGTTTGGTGAGGGATGACATCGTTATATCAAATAGAAATTCGTCTGGTTCGCCATTGCCGAACTCAAACTCAGATATGATGTCGAGGATGCCTCAGTGGCTCTTTGACGGCACGGACTAATGACAGTATATATTAGACAGGGGACATATTTCCCTACTGGATGATCGGCAAAAATGACATACAACAGCGGGGATTCGCTGGTCGTCACCGACCCAACTACTAATCCGCCGGTTAGTGGCTTGACTAAGGGAGAGCAGACGGGATCCCGTATTCTCCACTACCTATGATCGTATGTATCATACATTCAGACTACTACAGTATATATCAGGACAAATGTGAGCACACTGATGCTTCATCGTAGCAAGCTTGTGTCCATACTCATAACTCCCCTTCAACGCCAGCTGATGTCAAGCTTGATGGCTTGATTCCGCAGCTCTCTTTCTATCTCGCAATCATATACGTTACCGACAGTAGCTCTCACGACAAGAGTTTCCGAGATTGCTCTACGTGCGACAGACGTCTAGCCTACACCTTGTTCATCCAACTAGGTGTTTCTCTGAAACATCACCTGCTCGGCCTCCTTAGCCTATGCTCCGTTCTAGTGGCCAGGACCGGCTTGGAGCCAGGTATACCAAGTCAACCAATTTGCCTATTGTCAAGCTTTCTCGATCTTACCCTAGTATTCGGTCCTTTTAGACTGCCGTCTCTATCTGCCTCTAGCTTGAATGACTAGGGCATTTTTTAATTCCTTACATCTTTCAATATTTCAAAGTTATCTGGTTCACTTTGTGGAGTGGGAATAACATCGAGTTCCGTTGGTAGTGTCCTTGCATGTGCAGTGTGAAGGTATCTGTCTGGTCGTGTATAACTGTGATATTAGTTCGTAATTACTTACGGGGCTACGAATATGATTCTTGAACTAAATTGCATGTACCAATTGTGTTATCTTGAATTTTGTTTCTGTGATAATCTTTTTTTGTCTGTGGCTTGATTACACTATGATGTTGATCAGTTTTTCTTCTGGCTACTTTAGTCCGTCAATGTGTTCCCAACACAGTACCATATCTTCTTGATCAGCCGAGATCTCATCTCGAAGCAGTAGCCCTATGGGATATTTGACAGTTATTTTAGAAACATTACTTAACAATTATGCTTCCTCGTGTCCCCCAATGTAACAGTACCAATTCAAGCATCGAAAGCGCCCCTAGGCATATTATCAACGTGCTCATGGAAAGAAGGTGGCAAAGACTTGCCACGAAGCCTTGCAAATTTATAATGCAGTCCAGATTATGCTTAAAGCCTTATATTTAATTGCCAAAGATATCTCTTGTTATCTTTCCAAGCCATTGTCGATACTCCAGAGTTTATCTAGCTTAGGCTCTTCACATTCTCTCATGTAACCTGAGATCTTCATGCAAGGCGTGAAAAAGCTTCGACCCCGGCCATCACGATATTCAATCTCACTGACGGGCAACTTGGTGTCAAGACCCAAAGTGTCCACCCACCACGTGCCACTTTCTGCACGTTTCAGTTTAACATTCTTCATTATTTCTGATTTGATTCCATTCTTGATCTTGAATGCTTAGCATTACGAGAATGGATCATGAGTTTGTTAGGTTGACTGGGCTTTTCTATCTCTCATCTGCCCTCTGCGTATATCAATAGCGCTGCTAAAAGACGCAGCAGTGTAGTGGTCCTGACGAAGTCGGGACCGAGCTGATGTTCCAGCTTTGGTTGTTACACCTTCTTAGCCTCCGACGCTTCAAAGATCTGTTTGGCATTACCCTTTTGGGTCTTGAACTGCTCTACTATTCATAATGATATTTCCCTTGAGTTTACGCTAGTTAGATCTCTAGCCGCCATGGAGCTCAGCCTTCCCGGATATAGCTGGACAAGCTTAAGGTCTTTAAGTGGAATCTAGGAATGCTCGCGTCGAATCGAATAGAGCGACAGCAAGTGTTTGGTTACTGGCACCAAATTCAACATCACAAGCAAGTCAAGATTATCTCTATGATAGATGGCAAGAGACGACAGTCCGCTTCAGGGATTCCTAGGGATGTTACAGTAGTGGAGCAACGACAACTAATCCCAATTGATACATTAATCAAAAGGATGCGTCGATCCAGGGGTATCGTATGAGCTAAAGTCGACGTCTTACTTGGTGTGTTGGTTGAAAATATAGCTGCGTGGCGGGTTGGGATTATACCCAGTCTAGGCCAGCCAGCAGTCCGGATGGCTTGTTATGGTACGAAAGAGAAAACAGAAAAGTTGGAGTTGTTAACTGACTAACAGAACAGCCCATGTTTCCATCATTAGTCTGTTAGATTCTTATGCCATTGCAATAGCAGGGTGACGATCAGCTGAGATGCGATGGCTGAGAGCTCGTATCATAGTAATCACACCCCACCGAGATAAGCCATGTTCCAGTAGGTGCTGATCTTAACTTGCTTGACTGTCGGAAGAGTATACATTGACTACAAACTCCGTTTGGTGTGATGGAAGGAGCCAGGCATGAATCGTCGCGTTCTTGTTTTGTTGATTTCCAGACCGCATGAAATAAATGATTGGCTGGGCGATTATCCGATCACACGAGCAACATTTCAACCAAGAAAATATTAAGAAATTATATGCCCTGCGATGGATACAAATGATATGTTGTGATATAATATAAATCGCCTTATGCTGCCACTGGTTGCAGTGCCAGCCTGCGCTTGCTCGATAGCCTGGTTGATGGAAGGGCAAGTCGACTGTCCGTGAACATAAGTAAGCTTAGTTTGTCCAGGTGGAAACAGTCTGCGTGGTGTCCTGCTCAGCTATAGAGTTCGAATGGCTGGCCCGAAGTCTTGAGGAGATGTAGCGCTCAAGAGTTTATGAGCGCCAAGTCATCGGCAACCGTCTTAGATTCGAGTTGGGCCTGCGACCAGACGAAATCACAGATGCATTCAAGTCTACATCCCTTTTTTGTCGTTTCTTTCCTGCTCTGGTATCCAATAAATACCGATTTAGTTTATTATTCTACTTCTACCATTTTTATAGTCTTCACCCGCTAGCTATTGTGTATATTTATCTTCATCGGCCTCCAGTGACTGAACACAGTTGATCCAGTATAGACATGCTCAACGTAGTGTATATCTGCGCAACGATCGCTCAAACTTTGGATTCCGGATCCATATTGGATGCAGCAGTGAGACAGGACTCGCCAACGCTCGAAACTGACTGTCCATTAGCCGAGTAACAATATACGTCAGTATAAGTCCCCTCAAGCCCTGCCGGTGGGGTGACTAAGATCTGGTGGTAGAGTGTGACATCGCCGACCGCCATCTTGGGGTCAGTAAACGACTCGTTAAAGTAGACTGTATTCCGCTGGCATTTCTTGTTGTTGAGCAGCTGGGGGATGTTGATCAATGAATGGAAAGTGTGGGCAGTGTAGGGTGATGTTTCCGTGAGCTTGAATAGCATGTCAAATGCTTCAGCGTAGATGCCAGGCCCGGAAATAGTATTGGGCAAAAGATATGGTTTTGCTTGTATACTGTAGAAGCCATTGGGGAGGGCCTTGGCAGCGGACGTATCGGGGGCAAATGTCGCAGGAAAGATTGTTGTGCCCTCAAACGGCGACACAGTCGAGGCGATACTGGGCACAATGGCCTGCGCCGTCTGTCCATTAGTGCCGCCAATATAGAAGTTGACAGGCACGCCAATGGGCGTCTTGCCATCTTTTGTAACGTCTACGAAGGGCACAATAAGAGATCCTTGCATGAGGGAAGCTATCTGGAGAGGGACGAGGTTCAATGCAGTCATTCGAATGTCGTTCTGGTAACTGGCCTGCACAATGAGCGGGTGCATGCCAGATGGGAAAGATGGAAGGATACTGGCATCGATGTCGAGGGGCTCATATCCCGTAATTGTCTTGACAAGACCTTTGCTGATGGGGACCAGGCAATAGGCTGCAAGTTGTTGTCAGTACAGCATAAGGATAACAGACATATTTGATTTGAAACCTACTTGAATTGACTGACATCGTCCTGTTGGCTGGATTATATCTCGCAAGAGTGTTTAGGCCAGCCTGAGCAGCCCCAATATAGATAAGGGTGCTCAGCATCGCCAGGATATATGTGTACTTCATCATTAATGAGTTCGTCCGAGTTGATGGATCAAGTAACTTGGACGATGAAACGAGATGCAATGACTTTATATTGTTTTCCGGTCTCCCTACACTAATCAAAGACGACATCCAGCCACTTTGCGTGTCTTGGCTGACATCCTAGCGCGACTATCTCCCGGTCAAGGCTTTCTTCCAGCTGACGGACGAACTACATCGATGATCACAAGAGAGTCAGTGTACAATTCAAGACACTGCCAAGCCATCAGACTAACCAGAGAGCAGAACAGCGTCTGCGTGAAAATGGACCATCCGAGCTGACGCATTTGTCTGAGAAACCAAGACACACGCTAACCTCTCAACCCTCACCGATTCCGCTAAGGGTTTAGTGTCACGGCTGGCATTAGCGCAGGGCGAGAGTGACCTAATAGCTTAGGAATGGAAAGGATTGTTAAGTGTCACTGGGTGAGACATGATGCTAGCTTCATGATTGCAGCTGAGGCTGGTCTGAAGACTAGACCATCGTTGGATATTTTGCAAGTTCTAGTGCCCTTGCTGATAATTAGGGCGAAAGCCGATTCGTTGTTGGTCAATCTTAGCAGCGGCCGTAGAGCCGACAGTTATTGACGCTGCGATCAACGTGTAAGGTCTGGGCTTAGAATCATCTGGTGGGAAATATTGTGGAAATATCGTTCGATTTACCACAAACACGTTTATCGCATGCTCTCCGGTTCTCGTGTCGCATCGTACTGGATGTTAAATAAGAACATTGTGGGAGGTCTGGTGGTTGATCCGACGATACCGCAAGCTGCAGAGTTATAGGGATTCATATCAAACATACTAGCTCGCACTCAGAGTTGGGCTGTTGTTGAAGGGAATCAAGCCCGTGAGGCGTTTTACAAGCGTCAGAAAAGCGAATACTTACACCGCTCCACATCAAAGCAAAGGTTAACTGTAAACCACAATACCTCAGCTAATGTCCATGACATAAGCTTTATTCTCATACCACCTGATTCTGAATACCCAAATAACCTAAAAGGGATATAAGTGTCGCACCGGAGAGAGTCAAAAACGGTATCTCTATGTTATAAAGCTAACTAATGGTACTGATTCATGTTACAGTGGCCACACCGACCACACACGACCGGACTTGGCGAGGGGCGTGGATTACAAAGTCACGCTCTCATCACCGATACAATGGAAAACAGACTCTTGCTGAGGAGACAACTGGTTGCCAATGCCTATTGATGCAGTTAGTGATCTGCAGTCGAAGGCGAGGAAGTGCATCAATAGGCTCGACTTCCATACCGGGTAACCGTTCACGCCGAGCGAGGTCACCAAAGAGATATGCTGGCAACGTCGTTGATCTTTTTTAGTCTATAATACAGCAGAGGATCTGGAGAAACATAAAACGAATTAAATAGATGGTATAAAAGTCTGCCGACATCAAATAACCCAAGAGCAATAGACAAGTTACCGAATAGCAGTTTCAGTTTGAAGATATCTAGGAAATATCTTCTATTCCACAGCCAAAAGCACAAAACAGCAATTATTTCAGGATAGCAACGCTAAGGTAGATCAATGTTATTTATCAGCTCAAGTTATATAATCTTTAAAACTAACTCCTGAAATTGTATGCTGGATTTGATACAGGGTAAGTCTATCCATCAGGCCGACTCTCAAGTTTCCCATCCCAACTCCATTTTCAATGACTTACTTGACCTCGTCCAAAGCTGGCTGGATCAACTCCCACTTCCACTTCCTGAGCCGCCAAGTCTGCCGCACAACACTGAAAGGCCATCGAAACTTCAGAAATTGGATAGTGCCAAGTTTCGGCTTCCTTCACCAGAGCAATCAGTCATTAGTTACAACCATGAACAACATCGAAAAGAGGCAGACTTCAAAATTGATCCCCTGCCTAGGTGTTACATCTAGAGCATCTATAAGCCTCTAGAATTATCTTTAAATACGCTTGATTACTAGGAGGTATATTAATATATGGATGTAAGAATATGGACGACCGAAGGGCGCGGAAGATATACTGTAGCTGTTGAAGGAAGCAGCCGAGGGTCCTGGTAAATTGATGTGGAAGACAATCCAGTCAGTTGATAACAACAAGCCGGGTTATAACGGTTTAATATATGTTGGTCTTTAAAACTGCTGATGCAAAGAGGATGATTAGACTCTAATAAGATTAACATTCTCGGGATATATTATATGCTATACACTGACCTTTTCCTCAAAACACCTCAGGCAGTTGTAGATACCTCCCGGATCCAAGTGCCGAGGCACCTCTTACACATCCATTGCCTCACCAACTTACCGAGGTTTCATGTAACCCCGCCTAACCTCACTATAATTAACCTGGTAATGTTAATCTAGCCTTATTTATAATCACTGAGAATCAGGCCCTCATGAGCAGACTCCAAATCTACACCAATCCTGCCTCTATTTACTATTTCTTCAAGTCCTAACCGTGCAATATATTACCACCATGTCTTCTTTCAATATCAAGGAGCATACAGTTGAGGCCTCATACATACGAGAATACGCCCGCGCGACATCTCACTCACAAGATGAGAAACTTCGGTTACATGTGAAGCAATATATCCCCAAGGATAACGTCAATCCAAAAAAGGGCGATATAACTATTATTGGTAGCCATGCTAATGGCTTCCCTAAGGTGAGTCCATATCCTGCTTTCTAGCTTTCTGCCTAGATAATATGCTAGCTTCACTATATAGGAGCTATATGAGCCACTGTGGGAAGACATTTATCAAGAAGCTAAGAGCCACAATCTTCACATCCATAGCATCTTGATAGCAGATGCGGCGTGGCAGGGCCAAAGCGGCTTGATTAACAGAGATTCACTTGGAAATGACCGTAAGACCCCGTACTTATTACTACATACTTATCTCTGACTCCAATCTAGCCAGCTGGCTTGACTATGCTCGTGACATACTCCAAATAATAAATGCCTTCCGCCCTCCCCCTCCGATTATAGGAGTAGGCCACTCATTCGGCGCAAACGCCCTTGCGAATGTCGCCCTCATCCATCCCCGCCTCTTTACCTCCCTCGTCCTCCTCGATCCTGTCATCTCTTACTTCTCCGCGATACCGGATAGAACGACTCCATCGCCGGCCAGCATCAGCATGTCCCGGCGCGAGGTCTGGCCGTCTCGCGCAGAAGCCGCGGCAGCCTTCAGGCGGAGTCCTTTCTTTAAGACCTGGAACCCCCGCGTACTAGATCGCTGGATCAAATACGGCGTCATCGACATACCGGGGAAGGACGAGGTAACTCTTACAACCACGAAGCACCACGAGGTCTTTAACTTCCTGCGACCTAGCTGGGATGCGTATGACGCCGAAAGTGAGACCCTACTTCGACCAGAACTCGTACCGGATCTAGACCCTAGCCTCCACCCGCGCTGGCCGACGTATCCCTTTTACCGATCTGAAGGCCCTGATACTGTCAGACGCCTTCCACAACTCCGCCCCAGCGTGCTGTACATCTTTGGTGGAAAGAGTAATATCTCTCCACCTGAGCTTCAGGAGGAAAAGATGACCCTTACAGGCTCAGGTGTCGGCGGCAGCGGTGGACAGAAGAAGGGCCGCGTTGAGCGGGCTGTAGGTGAGGAGAATGGCCACCTGATCCCTATGGAGGATCCTCTATTCTGTGCTGGCGCAACGACGGAATGGATCAAGAAAGAAGTTGATAGGTGGTGGGTGGATGAGCGCAAGTATGAAGAGTGGACGAGGAAGCCGACTGAGGAGAAGACGACTCTGTCAGAAGAGCATAAGAAATACTTGGGTATGCAGGCAAAGGCAAAGATATAGGATCAGCAATTGAGCGAGGAGCATTGTTATGACCCTGAGGGGCCTCCGATCCGTCAGAAAGAATGGACAATCAGTGAGATGTTGTCAGTGACGTGGTGTCACCTGCGGGTTACGAATCTTGATGTCGAAGTAGGGCCCTGTAGGGGCAGACTAACGAGAACACAAATCCAACACGAATAAATTAATAGAATTTATGGACCAAAAACACGTGCTGCATGCTAAAAGGATGGCTGTGATGCGGGAGTCACGAAATTAATCGCACCCAGTGCTTGAAAATATCTTGTCTAACCCGCTGATACAGCTGACAGCAGAAGAATGAATGAATGTAAAAGCTTCTACACGAAATGATTAAACAAAAATGTCTTCCATTGACGTCGAAAAGAGTGATCGTACAGTACAACTTGAAATATCATCGAAAGTCTCATTTTAAAAGCGCGACCATCATCTGCAATTTCATCTGCCTCCCTTTCCGCCAATTCTCTAGTCAAAGTGAATCCTCCATAGCTCCCTTTCGCAGCCTGAGACAAAATCGCTACGAGTGTGCATGGTAAGGATATTGTCATTCACAAGGAGATCGCCCTTCTCCCAAGTATGATAATATGCCACTCTCCTGTCATGCAACAGCAGTTCTAGTTCACGACGGACGAGCTGCTCGATCTCTGGGGGTTGGTTATTGATGCTGACATGGGTAGCCTCGAACTTGGTCTTGGACTGTGGCCAATGCTCATGATACCGTAAACATGGAGCCCCTGTGGTCGGGTGGCTGACTACCAGTGGAAGGTCGCAGAGACTTGTGGCTTCAAAAGACGACGTAGAAACACCCCAGGTTTGCTCACTTAGGAAGCTCAGGGGTAGGCTGCTGGGAAGGTACTTGAAAACAAGCGTTGATGACGAAAACAAGGTGAACCCTGTGTCTTTTGGTGAGGGTGTGACGGCTGTGAAGAATTGGAATCTGGTATCTTGGTCAGTGATTGGAATGCTACTGACTAGGAGAGGTAACTTGCCTGGGTGGGGTAGATTTCCGAGTTACTTGGCCATCATATGTGGTTGTTTCCTTTGTCTTGAAAAGTCCATCGTAGTGGAAAGGCATCCACTCGGCAGAAAGGACATTGTTGAGACCGCGAGTATCTGCACCCCTGTCCTTAACTTCCAGAACAAGCCCGAATTTCCAGCTGAGTGGGACACCAAATTCTTTGGACTTGGCTACGAAATTCTCACGGTTCGTGGTTTGAGAGAATCCTCGTAGCACGACAGGGCTGTTGATTTCTGCAAGTGCCCGAACTTTTGAAGCGTCAATGTCGTGGATGGACAAGGTGTTTCTGCCAGCTCCTGGACTGATGAGGAGACCGGCAGGATATAGTGGTTCACAGCGCACTGGAGCACCACCCGCACAGTTGAAGAGGTCACTCTTTTCACGAAAGTGAGACGGCTGATTATCAGCGCCATAGACCAGCTCAAATCGAGGGTCATTCCGGAACGTTTCGGCGTGATGGGAGGTGACAGTGCCGTCTAGTCTGAATGCAACAGCGCAATGCCAAGGCGTGGTAAAGCATGTATCTGTCGGCAACAGACCTACGGATATCTTTGATTGACCTGTAGACGGATGGATTGAGAGACGAATATGACCTGAGAACTTTTCTTTGACAGCTCGAGCAAAAGCCTTTTCATCCAAAAAAGAGTCAGTAACGCTATGAGGGGGCCAGATATAAGAAGTTACGTACCTGACCACGAATAAGCATCTGCTTGGCAATGACTTCGATGCCCTTCTTGAACTGAGACTTGCTGTAAGAGGGGCCAATAGGATAAGTGTTTGCTAAGTCTGTTTGAAGAAATTTGAGGTATCCGCGGTATGTCAAGCGCGTATCCTCGTCCTCGGCTATCTTGTCTGAAACCGAAAAGTCTTGGGAGCCGAAGTAGTTCATCAATACTCGCCGGAAGTTGGTGGCATTTGCAGTGTATGAGATGCGATCAAGCTTTGGAGGTAGATCCAGCGGCACCAGATCGTTGAGTCGTGAGAACTGAATGTGGTGGAAGCCCTTGGCTGAAGACATGTCCCTCAGAGCCTCACCGTACGCCCAAACATCCAAGTCTGGGACACCAAGCAGGTCTGGTTGACGAGAGAGGATCGCATCAGCTATGCTTTCTTTCGTGGAGACATGTTATGTGTAGAGAGGATCATACCGTTATACACTATCCCATCCGAGACGATGACAAGTTTGGCGCCGGGGGAGTAAATATCTTGTATACCCGCACACAAGCCGTTGAGGTGAGCCAAAGCATACTCCTCCGCCTTGTCTGGTAATCTCCCCAATACCTTTACATCGGTATTCGGGGACTTGAAAGGAAAAGCTGGAATACACATCTCGATGGGCTTATTCTCTTTAACCTGGCTGTAGATCAGTGCCAGATTACGAAGAAGGCCTTCATCTGAGTTCTGGCCTTGAGGCTGATCATCTGGCTTATGCATCTGATATAGATTGATGCTATTGAGAATCTGGATAGACGTGTTGAGATGGGACTCTTTAATGGCTCCCATAGGCAAGGAGACTGTGATAGAGCCATGAGAGGTCTGCGAAGCGGCAGGGGCTGGTGTGCATGTACGAAGCATGATGTACGCTTTGAGTCAGTGATTGGAAAAGAGGGTTCAAAGCAGTCTGACTAATAAAGGTATCGTGGAATGTGCGTGGGAGTAGTTAGTAGTGTATCTAGTCTTTCTGTAAGTCGTGGTAAGTCCTCCTTTTATGTACTTTGGGATGCTTGTCTTTAACTTGATCCAGGAGGTAAGACTCAGTTTAGTGTGTCTCATCATGCCGCGGAGTTGAGCCTCTGCACAGGTTAACAAGACCAGCTCAGCTATAGTCTTTCAGACATGCCGTCTTCTGCCCTGACGTATGGTATGTCTAGAAGCAATGGCGATACTGTTACCCCGCGCTTCCGATGTCATCAGCATCTCGGAATACCATGCTATGGCTTCCGAAAGCGGGCTGCAGGGCTTCGAATTGCCTTTGCTTTGTAGAGTCGCTCACTGGACATTCACCATCCGTGCTACCTGGTGCGGAATGGACTAGCTCTATCGATGCCGAGAAATGAGAGCTAGTTCAAACCAAGAAACTGCTCGGGTCGAATTATCGGCTTCAGTATATCCTACGTCTACAGGAGGGGAGTGTGGGGGGGCAAGGAATATTCGTATGTGCTCACGATCCCATAGCTCGATTAGGCCACCATTATGATGCCGCTTTTGCATCGACCTTTCAGCTTTCCTACATCATCATCGTTGTAAAGGCTGTTAACTAGCGTTCCTTGCGGACGGTTTGTACACAAAGCACCAGCTGCATCGTCAACCTGTTCTTTTCCACTACTATTATCAAAGGATCAACTTTCTAGACAAAAGCGGCATCAAAACAACTGGCTAGAACCACCTAGATTAAGAGCATGACAGGGGTAGAGGGGTAGGGCCGGGAATACCTTTCAACAACCGCTGTACAGAGTAGCTTCCGCGGATACGCAAACAAGGGTTCGGCGTGGCCATCGGCAGCTAGGCCATGCAGCCACGGCATGTGATGACAGAGTCGTATTCAACTTTGCGGGGACTCACCTGTAACAGCAGCCTTGCATCCACCCTGACACGATCGTACCACTCTTGGGGCTATGGCGTGGTGATCCTTGGTCTGACATCCACGAATTCTGTACTTGTTATTCTATGTCTGCCGGCAATTGTTACCGAAACGCGTCAGTGGAGGGTTGTAGGATCCGAGGAGATTGTTTCCACTTAGTTCTGTCATGGAGGAGAGATAGGCTAGAAGGCCCATGACTTGGTAGAATGATGATCTCTCAGTCCTAAGCCTGCTTATACTATGTATTCCCCCTTCTTTTACTTGAAAAATAGAGCCCATCAAAAACCGGTCTGCGTCCCTCTGCTTAGGTTCTTTGATATTTGTATCTGATGCCATCTTCGTCCTCGAACCATTTTCAAAACCTTAGGTAACATACTGATAACATCTTTTTTACTACCAACATGGGTTCCATCGGCAATGCTGTCACATCTGTGGATTTGATTATTATTGGAGGTAAAGATACCGAGAACATACATTTCTCTTTGTTCCCTGTCTGATCCAAATTTAGGTGGTCCGACTGGGCTTCTTACTGCCTTGCTCTGTAAGCGTTTAGGTGCATCGGTTGCTGTCATAGGTGAGTAATAGACGGTTCAATGCTGAGCATGTACCCCTGATAACGTGCTTCAATAGATGCAAAACCAGGACCTCTGGATCTCGGAAGAGCCGATGCTCTCAACGCTCGAACACAACAGTATCTTGAAGTGGTAGGCGTTCTTGACCATCTGCGGGCCCAGGGTATTGTTTGCAACAGTAGGTTCACGATTAGCAAGGAGATAAAGACTCAGGTAATCAGTTAACACGGTTGCAGCGAGTTCAATCTACTCCAATGGGAAATTCCAGTCACGACAAAGTCACTGGTGGACTAGCTTGAAGCATGTCTGGCAGAAGAACTTCCTCATGATTGGGCAGCCCGTGGTCGAACAAGTCCTCTCCTCCCAGCTTAGCTCTGAGGTGTTCTATGGCGAATCTGCCAAAAGCATATCTGAAGATATTGACAAGATCCGCGTTTCTACGGACCGTGGAAATATTTTCCATGCAAAGTATTGCGTCGCGGCTGACGGGGCAAGATCCATGGTTCGCCAAGACCTCAATATAGGATTTCGTGGAACAAAGCCTGAGATGACTTGGGCGGTTATGGATGCCTTCCTTGATACTGACTTTCCCATATGCGACGAGATTATCACCTTTGAGCTAGACGGTCAGTCTCGCGTGGCTTGGATCCCGAGAGAACGCGGTATGGCGCGTTTTTATATTCTTCTTGATGGTGAGATTAGCGAGGAGAAGTGTAAGGCTTCTATCAAAGAACATATGATGCCGTATCGAGTAGATTTTGTCGCCACAGAGTGGTTCAGCACTTTCGAAGGTAAATGACCCTACCCTCCGTCCATCCTTTGCTTGCTGGGTAGCTCGGTTCTGCATCAAGTCTAACACAGGGATGTATCCATATAGTTAAAGAGAGGGTTGCGTCAACCTTCATCTCCCAAGACGGAGCAGGCAAGATCTTTCTCGCAGGAGATGCCGCCCATGTTCACTCAGTAAATGGTGGACAAGGCCTTAACACTGGCATTGCGGATGCTTTTGCGTTGAGCTGGAGGCTCGGACACGTCCTAACCTGTCAGAATCTCAAGCCGGATGTCAAGGATACGATCCTCAGAAGTTATGATATCGAGCGAAGGGCCGTCGCCCAGCAGGTGGTTAATGTCGCGGCCAAACTGGTCCGAGATACCACTCATGAGGCAACCCAATATGTGGGCAGCATTGAGAAAAACTCATCTCACATCACGGGTAAGTAGTTACAGCGCATTTTTGGATAGGCACCTAACGTCAAGATCTTAGGAATGGGAATCTCGTACGAGGGGCTGCCTTCGCCGGCCATTCACGCCTCCCAGCATGGACTGTTCACTGCTGGTCAGCCTTGTCCAGATCTGTATCTTACTCTTGATGGCCAACTTACCTCGAGCCGCCTCTACTCAATGGTGGAGTACGGAAAGTACCTAGTCCTTGCCATTGGTGACCAGCCTTCTTCTTCAAAGGTCAAGCCCAATGAGTCGATTGTTTGGTTGCGTATCCAGGCACCGACTACGGTAG
This sequence comes from Fusarium abutilonis, assembly GCA_021655885.1. Classification (NCBI taxonomy): domain Eukaryota; kingdom Fungi; phylum Ascomycota; class Sordariomycetes; order Hypocreales; family Nectriaceae; genus Fusarium; species Fusarium abutilonis. Next base: position 52,988 of record JAJJWN010000008.1, read on the forward strand.
CCCAATCAACTTCCAACGTGAGCAATGGTTTATATCGCGCAAACTTTATCGGCCAAAATGGCAACTATACCGTGGTTGTTCGGCCTGACATGTATGTTGGGTGCGTTACCCATGATGATAGCTGGAAAGCCTATTTGGAGACAGTGTTGGGTATTTAGAAATTGCCTATATGTATATGCCTTGATTAGTTTAGTATCATCTTGGTCTACTAGGGCGTCTTATTATGAACCTATTATAACTAACCGATTCAAACTTTTGACGGATTTATGTCTAAAAGCAAAGTTCAATCAACTTCTCAAGTTCAATGATCTGATGGTAGTGTTTCAGGTTAACAAAACGATCCCTTGACATCAGACGAGTTTAACTAGTAACTAACTACGGAGTAGTGGACAGATAATCAATCACCACCTGTAGCTATGCACGGCATTCAGACCTTCCGGCCCAATGACCACCCTGACTTGAGCCCCCTTGCTACGGCCATGACCAGGCCCCCTACCCCCAGTGTGACTCCAGTCCAGATCCAGACCCCGGTGTAACCGCCAGAATCAGAGATAGCTCCCGCGACCGGGTTGCTGGCGAGAAGCGCAAAGCCAAGAAACGAAGAGGCCATGCCCAGTCGCGTTCCAACAAGTTGAGGGTCTGGGCAAAGCCCAATTACAACCACTGGCTGTAGCGCAAAAGCACCTCCAGAGGCGGAACCGAAGATCACACTGGCCACAATGAGACCGGCGAGACTCGTGACGCCAAGGTAAGCGAATGCTGACACGGCAGCCACAAAGACCATGCAGAGGAACATGTTAAACGGCCCTATAAAGACAGTCAGGAAGTTCGGTACAATCCGTCCGAACACCGAGGCTAGATTCATGGTAGCCAGGACATAGAAGCTTAGCTCTCGGCTAGCAAGCGAACTATCAATGGCAAAAACCTGTATGTAAAAGAATGGGGTGAATGCGCCAAGAAGGAACAAGAAGTTTCCTGTGACCATGATGACGAAAGGGATATCCTGGAATGCCGTTGTGTCCAGCATGCTGCGAATCTTGGGCGGATTCACCTGAGCCCTCATGGTCAATACTGGCAACGCTAAAGACACCAAGGACAGAAACCCCATGATGCGGACCGTCCACGCGAAGCCAAGTTTAGGGTAAAGTTCCCGGAACATGAAGGGAAAGATAATTCTAGGGGTAAAGATGTCCATTAGCTACCAGGCATCAAGCGGGCTTCACTTTTCCACTGCTTACCCAGCAACTCCGCCACCTGATGCACCAATACCACTCGCCAGGGCTAGATTTTGTTTGAAATAGGTTGCCAGGATCGTTGGGCCAAGAAATGCTATCAGGCCGCCGCCTAGCCCGACACATATGCCTTGTGTCAAGACGAAATGCCAGTAGTGCTTAGAGATACTCTGAAAAAGGGTGCCCATGACAATGGTGCCGGCACCTATGACTAGAATGTGACGAAAATACCCTGCATCATATAATGGCCCTGCTATGCCGTTGGCGAACATGACGAGAAAGGACTGTATGGAGCCAACCAAGGACGCCCGAGATGGGCTGAACCCCAGCTCAGACACGTAGTAGGTCTGATATATGCCGAAGCTACTGATGACCCCTGCAAGCAATCAAAGTTAGCGTCTGCTTGACAAAACAAAACTCTAATATAAGCTACTGTAACCAACCCTGTTGCTGTGCTCAACCTACAGCAGATACATAGGGGGGCCGGATGCGCTACTCCCATGTAGGCTTAGCACAGCCGAGTGGGAAAAGTAAACGCAAGCGGGGTTTTACATAGATATAGATCTAGGCTGACGGTGCAACGAACCATACGTGTTGAAATATAAGCAGAAGCTTCCGAGAACCTGAAGCCACGCAAGCATTCGACCCCTGGAGCCACTATTGCCGTTGACTCGAGTTTCAGGGTCTATGGCGGCCTTCACATCCGAGGAAGCTTGGACTTGTCCTGCCGCTGCCGCCTGAATGGTATCTTGGTGACTTCGTGACATATCCTGCTAGCAAGTTAGTACGGCTCTTTTGCATGTTTCGACCGGGGGAGCGAAATCGTACGATTCCAAGCACTCACTGCCTTCAGTTTTCTTGTTCTTGTTTTGGCTTCGTATCCTTAACTGAGTTAGCTTGAAAGATGTAAGAAAAGCCATTGCTTCATCAACAGCTCACGAACAATCTTTCAACACTTACCAAGCTTGGCAATGCGGGAACAGTCAAAGTCTCCCAAACCTCGGATATGTAAAGCTCACAGTCACAAGATTTGAGTCTAGTATCTGCACTTTCTTATACCTGGTCATATCTGAGGGCATGTCGTAGATGAATAAGCTGAAGCATAGAATGCCGATCCACTGGCGCATTTGCCGGTGCACACCTCACATTCCGAGGAGGCCTTAAGCTGATACATCTCGGGTTATAAGTCATGATTGATTTGCCGAGCAATTACATCAACATCAATAGTATGGCCGCAGGTGTGGATGTCCAAGTCGAACCAAGAGTAGCATGTTCCAACTATTATCTATACGTACCGGTAGGCAAGAGGCTACTAAGCAAGACATTAGACTGCCAAGACTGCCAGGACTGCACTTCCTGGCTCTAGTGACTAGTAACTTCCTGGTACCACGGCTAGACGTCCACCATCACAGACCAGGATATTCCCGTTGAGATAGGCCCCGGCCTTGCTTGCCAGAAACAGGGTTATACCGGCTACATCCTCGCTTCCTCCCGGACGGCCTTCCGGAATCCCCTTTGATGCGGCATACGCGCCAACAGATTGCATCATTACAGATGTCATATCGGTAGGGAATACTGTAGACAGTAGTCAGTTGGTTGGGCCTGCTGTGCTATCACTCATGACTCACATCCGGGAGCAATCATGTTTGTTCGGATATGATACGGCACGAGTGCCGTGGACAGCTGCTTCATCAAGTGAGTGCTCGCCGCCTTGCTCTGCCCGTAGGCGAATCTGCCAGTAGGCGCCAAACGACTGAAACCAAGAGTGCTACAGGTAGCAATAACCTGACTTTTCTGTTGAACGTTGGCCTTTTGGTTCCCAAGATCCAGAAGCTTGAGGAAGGCGAGCGTTGTGTACCAATACCCAGCTGTGTTGACCTTGAAGGTATCAGTAAAGGAAGATACAGAATGCTCCCACTGCGATTCAATGAATTCGTCCAGAGTACTGGACTCATTCAGCTGACTCGTCTCTGGGCCCCCCATGCCAGCATTGCACACCAAAAGATTGATGAAGCCTGCCTCTGCGGTAACAACGTCGACGCATTTTTGCAGTGACTCTTTCGAGGTGACGTCGCATTCCAACGGAACAACGACGTGGGGGTATTTGGAAGCACAATCTTTCAGCATCTCGATTCTGCGGCCAAGAATATAGATCTTCTGAGCCCCATTGACGGCCAATGCCTCGGTGATCATGCGACCGATACCTAAGGGTGAAATTATCAGCCTGGTATAGGTTAAGGCCTTCAGGACGAGGAGAAACACAATAAACGAAAAGCCCAAGGCTGGAAAGAGAAAGAGAGTAAAAGAAGCCCAGGGTTATCTCACCTGAGCCACCGCCAGTGATAACAGCTACGATGCCATCAACGGCGAAGAGCGAAGAGATTTGGAGTTGTTGGGTGGTAGTGGACATGGCGGCACCTGTACGTGTAATTTGGTGTTGAAGAATGTTGGCGATAATGCTAGGGTGGGCTAATCGAGACTTGAAATTCGGATAAATTTAAGTTAAGCGAGAAGATAAGGGAAGAAAACGAGACGTGGAAGAGAGGGAGAGAGAGGGGATGGGGGAGCCTGAAGATTTATAGATGACTGTGACCTGAAATTTCAGTAAGAACGTCACAAAATCACAAGATGGCTATGCTCGCTCCGGCCATGTCACTATTCCAGGTAGTTTTTTCAGGAAAAAAAAGGATTTATTTGAGTCTATAAAACAGTGTCCAACCCAACGATCAGGATTCAGATGAATATTGTCTGTGGGCTCAGAATGATTCTGGCTTCCTCACAGGTTAGATCGTCTGTTGATACCGAATCCCCAGCCAACTAGTCATGTATTAGTCAAGTGTCCAAAGGTGCAAAAATCATGCAGCGACTTATCTTGACGCTGATTGGAACTTGAAAGACGGTTACTCACGTTGGCTTGCGACATGCACTTTTACCTCAAGCTGGTCTGCCCAGTGCCAAACCAGGTTCGGGTCTTTCAGAAAAGCTCTTCCCACGACGGCTACATCTGAAGATGCTGAATCTAGGATACCCTGAGCCTGCTGGCCCTGCGTGATTCCTCCACTTACTCCAACTACAGTATCCGAGCCTGCAACTGCCGACTTGATAAGGCGTGCCAAGTTCACCTGATAGCCTTCGCCATACTCCATTTTCTGTCGGAGATCAATGGCACCGCTAGAGACATCCAAGAAGCTGACACCAGCCTCAGCTAGAATCGTGGCAAGCTTCATCGCTTCTTCCACCGTCCATGACGGTACATTAGCCAAATGCTCAAGATTGTCAGTAGCAGGAATTCGCACGCAGATAGGGATTTGTGCTGGGATATTATCCTGAACTAGGTGAACTAGCTCCAGTAAAAGACGAATACGATTCTCAAAAGAACCACCGTATTCATCTCCACGTCGATTCGCGACGGGAGAAAGAAAGCAGTGAAGAAGGTAACCGGAAGATGCCTGGAACATGATGGTCTAGCGAGCCATGTTAGTTTGTCCATGTGAGCCGGAGCGGAATAGGAATGGGTCATTGGACGCGAACATCGCTCGCTCACTCACATCAAACCCTGCCTTGACAGCTCTCTTTGCCGCTGCTAACCAACTTTCCTTGAGGGCCACAATGTCGTCCTTTGTCATCTGCCGGGGGACGGGAGCACGGTGGCTCATCGGATCAGGGCCACAGCTGATTACCTTTTCCGGCCATCCATAGGACTGAACTCTCAGGTTAGCTGCCGACACGAAATTTCAGTTAAGTTGATTGCTGTGTATGGTCTTACCTCGTCCAACCAGGTCGCTTGTCTATCGAGCCAGGGAGCTAGACGGCTTGCTTTTCTACCCGCATGCTGCAGCTGGATTCCAATCTTCACTCCTTGGCTGTGGGAGAACTCAGTGATCCTCTTGAGTGGTGGAATGTGACTGTCGCTCCAAAGACCGGCATCCTCAGCTGTAATGCGGCCCTCTGGGGAGACAGCATGGGCTTCCATCATGATAAGGCCGGGACCTCGAGTCGCCAAGCTTCCGACCAAAGACTCATGCCACTGCGTCACGTGTCCATCGTCCGCAGAGTATCTGTTAAGCATTTATGTCATTAACCATTAAACTACTCTGAGGTCATCGTATTTGTGCAAGGTCTTCTTACTGGCACATGGGGGACACCACAATTCGATTGTGGATTTTCATCGGTCCAATATTAATGGAGGAGAAGAGAGAGGGATGTTTCTCATTCTTTGCAGTACCGGCTGGCGGTTCTTGAATTGGAGTGTAAAAAGAAACCTGTATGGACAGTCAGAGCGCTGTAGTATGGACCATGTCTGATGATGTACTGCCGGCTTGTGGAAGTTGCTTACATCTTTTGCTGCTTTATTTGCTCGAGGCTTGTCTGAGGTTGTCATACTGGGTGAGTCGTGATGGAAAAGGAACAAAATTCCCTACTTGGTATTGCAACGTCAGGATTGCTTTGACTGGGTAAGAGTCAAGACCTTTGAAATCAACGTTTTCCGTTTTCTTATGAAGTGAGGTGCTCTTTGAACCCCCCCCCCCTTCGCAATAGTGGACAGAAATACCGAGTCCTTCACTTCATCACTCGCCTCTGAGCTTCAAATAATCCTTTCGGCAATGCATTGCAGCAGGTCCTTCGGCAGGTGTATCGGCAAGCAATACCGCAAGGAATTACGTATCTCGGTAGACTTGCTCGGCATTTCATGCGAAGCCTGACGAGAGACATGATAAGTTGGTCGAAATAGGCAGGCTGGTTGAGAGAGCGCGGGGCCGAGGAAGTGAGTGACAAGACCAATGTGTCTCTGAACTTTCCGTGGAGCTGCGTTGTCACATTCCGTCCGGCCTGAAACTAACCAGACTAGGGTCTACGGATAGCTCTCAGGCACTACTAACTAAAGTTAATCAGGATTTTCATCTACAGTAGCAGCGCAGGGGCAGGTTACGGGGGTTAGAGAATAAGGTTTGGGGAGATGGTCTCATCCTGAGTCGGCCGATATAGACCCCAAGGATCTACAATCTCACCCCGCCATGGGGGGAGGAATAAGTAAGTTTATGGCTTGAAACTACCCGACATAGCATATAGTCAGTATCTCTATAGCTCGATGTCTTGCTAGTGGGAAACCCGTCAGCGAAACCATTCACCCCCTAGCTATTGGCACTCAGGGATCACCCATCCATTCCATAGTTTCCCCAGCTTCCACTGTTCCATCCGAGCCAAACCAAACCCATCTATAAGCGAGTGTAGGAGAGACCCCTCTATTGCAGCATTCAGCCGACCGGCAAATGTGATGCCTCTCGGCCCTGAATCGGCTCATCCGCCAGCCGGTCTTGACAACCGTTGAACACTCGAGTGTTACTGCTCTAGATATTAACTCTACGATCTCTAAGAGTGAGGATATAACCAGACAAACACTCTACCTCGCTTTCTCTCGTTCAAAGATTATTAGTTCTCCAGCATGAATCCTCAGCAAAACCTCCCGTATTCCGTGCCCGACGAGGCTTCCAAGGTGTTTCAAAATGGAATTCTGAACAATTCACAGACACGCCAGCATCTCCTCCCTGGCATAGCGGAATATGCCAAAGAAATCCGTTTCGAGGGGTCGCAAAACCCTCAGCTACCGGTCAATTGGCGATTTGCTGAAAGTTTAGCGTCAATGAAGGCACTCGAAGCCACATATGTCAACGCTATCTTGGATAAAGCATATGGTATGGCGCCCCAGAAAGTTGTCATTAACACGTACGCCTCTCGATTCTTCTTGCTATTAACCAGTTCTCGAATCTGATATTGTAATCACAGTGACCACGCACTCCTTTTCATCATGTCCATCATGCTGTGGTCGATTGACCCTGACGGACAGAATGTGACCTTTGAAGATACTCGTACTGACCCCAAAGGCCGAGCCTTGTATCAAAGTCTTTTCACCGACTACGATATCCACAAGTCGCTTGATGGTCCTTGGAGATGCTGCACATCAAACATCTATCAGACACGCGATGACAAGTATTTTCATCTTCATGGGTCGCTCAACCCGGATGTGGTTCTCCGCATGCTCAAGCTGCCATTGCAACCGCCTACAAAAGACACTTTCAAAGATGTACTCCCCATATTCCGGGCTTCCGTAGCTCAGTGGACCAGCCATGATATCGATTGCCTGAGCAACGATGTCATCAAGACAGCTGGAACGGTATGCCACACTATTGACAGCTACCGAGAAACAGAACAAGGGAAAGCGAATGCTCATGTAGGCCTCTGGGAGACTTTCAAGAGAAACCATCATCAGCCAGCCTCCTGGTGGTTTGAATCCATTGGAGGAGAGCCTGCTGATGCTTCCCGGCCATTGGCTGGCCTCAAAGTGCTAGACTTTACTCGAATCATTGCAGGACCGGTCGTGACCCGCGGCTTAGCAGAGTTGGGCGCGAGCGTTATTCGAGTTACATCGCGTTCTGTTCCTGACGCAACTGTCTATCACCCTGAGCTAAACTGGGGTAAATGGAACATTAGCCTCGATCTTAACAACAGTCACGAAAGGGATTTACTCCGTGGACTGATCATGGATTGCGATGTCTTTGTCACCAGCTACAGACCCAGTGCTCTTGACAAGTTTGGCTTCAGCAGTAATGACATCTTTAACCTGTGTAAAACGCGTGAGCGTGGCGTTATAGTCGTTAGACTAAACTCGTATGGTTGGCATGGGCCATTGCAAGCGAGATCTGGCTGGCAACAAATCTCAGACGCAGTGAGTTCTTCCTCTCCCCCTCGCCGGTACTTTTTGTATTGTCAGCTAATAGTAACGTCTTTTTCGGTGTTAGCATTGTGGTGTTTCCTGGGAGTTTGGCCGTGCCATGGGTAAAGATGAGCCAGTCACTCCTGTCTTCCCGAACAGTGACTTCTGGTATGACCGCAATTCCCATCCATATTGAGGCACCCTTGCTGTTCCTACATGCTGATCATTGTCTCGGTTGACCTAGCACTGGAATTGCTGGCATTTGTGGAGTGATGGATGCCCTGCTACGATGCGGACTAGAAGGCGGGTCTTATCAGGTCGATGTATGTATCCAGCAAACGTTTTTCGTTTCCTTGGGCTTACAGCACTCTCACTAACGACTCTCTCGTAGCTGGCACTCGACTACTATAACAACTGGCTGGTCAAATCTGTGGGCACATATCCTGATGATGTGTGGGAAGCCCTCTGGGCAAGATTTGGCAGCCCTGTCTTCTCTCATGATGACCATATGCTCTTCCTGCTATTGACATACATGGATATGCTAAGAAAGACTTCGCCAGGTCTGTTCAGTTCATCTTTTTTCGAGACTCGACGGTCGGATCACCTTGGATGCTCTATCAGGACTGTCAAGCCCGTGTTACAATTTCCCGGTGGGCTTGTACGGCCTGGATTTCAAGTAGGCACTCGAGGGAATGGAGTAGACGCGCCGGAATGGCCCAAAGACTTGGGTATAGAGACCATTACGAGTTCACGGGTGGCCAAGCTATAGACTTGGTCGCAGCATAGGTAGAGGAGAAACCCGCGGCTTCCGTGTGAAGAAGATGGCTGATCAATTCAGCCCGCTGCGCTATTTGCATTCACTCCTCAGGTATGAGGTCTAACACTAAATAAGCTTGCATTGGTCTTTATCTTTCCTCTGCTCTGCTAATCACGCTGCTGTGCTCCAAATAGTGAGTGTTTACTCAACGCTAGTGTCAGTATACCTTTGGTTAAACACATCTATGCTTCCTACCGACATGGCCCACGTCCAGGTCATATTTCGGTCAAAAGCACTTGACAGACACGGAACGGAGCGATTGTAACCTGCTGGTCGTTCAGGTGAAGACAATCTCTTAGTCGGTACTCTCTACGGAAACACTATCTTCTCCCAAGGCTTTGCAAAGTCTTAGGGCCCCCTTCTTGGCCACGACTGGAGTAACTATAGCATGGTCATTCCCAATAATCTCCTTCACTTTTCCAAAGACCTTTGTGTTGTCCGTCAACCTAGAGTTGATGTTGAGCACCGCCTCTCCAGCCAAGTCTCTCAAGTTTAGAGGTTCAAAAAACAGAGCAGAAGAGCTAGAGATGAAACGTGTCTTTCCTAGCTTAAGAGTTTCAAAAATAGGTGCATCGCCAACGACTGCTGAAATATCGGGCCTCTCAAGGTGCTCTGCGTGAAAAAGAGTCCGTATAGGAAGCGCTAAGACTCGTTTTCCTGGAAACGGATCGGTAGTAAAAAACTCGTCCAAGTGTGAAGGGGGGGCTATTATAGTAACTGCCCAAGCGGAGGCTGCACCGACGTAGATCTTTTTGGTTTGCGCAACACTCTGTTTCTTGTCAGGAACAAACTACTCTCTTCCAGTCGAAGCTCCTTGCAAGGCTGGGCTAGGGTCTTACCTTTTCCTTGTTAAATTTGTCTGCGGCGCTGACTGCTTGAGATACGGGCACTTGGAAGACGGCGTACGCCCAACTCCTGCTTCTGTCATCCATGACTGCGTCTGTCTTGCGGTCTGCATCAAACGCAGCTCGTATCATGACGGCTATTATCTCAGGACCGGCTTTGACAATGTCGTCAACTGACCGGGCGGTGGCAGCTAGTGAGCCTGCGAGCTGCCCTGCACAAGACGCCACAATGAGTACCTCCTGCTTGGCCCATGAATCCCGCAAGGCTGGATTCGTCTCTAGTTGACTATATCTTCAGTGTGAGGATTTCTCAAGCTTTCAATAGTGGTCTCGTTTGGGTTTCATTCACATACGCTATCAGGTGCCCTATCTGCGCAAAACAAAGGGATAAGGCGCGGAGGACGACGGAGGAAGACTCATCTTGCTGCGTGCGGGAAGCAAGTTTGACGAAGCAATCGAGCGAAACTATATCCGGATCTTCCACATTCAGTGCATTCAAAGTCTTCTTTGCTGCTATGAGTGCATTGTCAAAATATGCTCCGAGGCGCTCTGACTTTTCAGCATAACCGACAAGTTCCTCAACTCCAAAATCAGTTTCGGTGAGGTCACCAAAGAATAAAACACGTGGGTTCGTCATAATAACTGCCAAATTCTGGGATGTGTTGATGTTGACGAAGAAAAGCAAGTTAATGATCAGGGGCGTACCTAAAATACTATACTATCTAAATGAAATCAACCAAGATAATACACAAGTGCTCAGCAAGATGATGTTCAGCTACGTACGAATACCCGTTTTAGATGCCGATTCTACTATCAAGTGAGTACCGGAACTAACTATAGAGTTCCGAGGAGAGCTCCAAAGCCAAGTTTCAGGTGCAAGTGCCGGGGCTGGGGGTCTCCGGGTAGATCATGTTCCGAGGAGCATCTCGCTCCTCGCCGCACCACAACCATGTTCGCCGACGGCATTGGTTTTCGGCAATATAAAGAGTAGAGACACGAAGTTATAACGAACACATTAGTACGTGCTATTCACTGATCCTGGATATCAACAGCCTTGCCCTCAAACAATGACAACATATCGACTATTTGATAACACTACCATGATTCTTCCTGACAAACAGACGCACGGAGATACGTTTTTTCCGCCTTCTTGGGTCCCAGAGCCTGCCATAGGTGCGTGCCTTAATCACTCACTAAGAAGCCTTGTTATAAAGGGGTCATCTTGTTGGACTGACACGCAATCTCAAGACACCCCTGACTCCATCACAATCGAAGAGTTCGTCAACAGTGATGAGCATGGCCGACGCCCCAAGAAGGATTCGCGCAACGCCTACACCTGTGGGAATACGGGAAGATCCCTCTCAGCTTTAGATGTCCATGATCGCATCACCCCTCTTGCTACAGCCATAGCTGCAAAGCTTGATTTGGAGCTAGATGGCGAATCTCCGCTGGACAAGGTCATTGCTGTACATGCTGTCAACACGGTGAGTTGGTTCATATTGTTTGGAGAAGGTTCTGGGACTGACTGATCTTGTTTTCTCTTCCACATTGGCAGATCGATTACATGCTTCTTATCCATGCCATACATCGACTTTCTGCAGTAGCCACACCGGCAAGTGCAGCATGTACCGTTTCTGAGCTGCAGCATCAACTCAACACTACCAAAGCAAAGGTGATTTTCACGTGTTCTCCGTTACTGAGTGTGGCGCAAGAAGCAGCTAAGCGCAGTGGAATCAGCAAAGACAGAATTTACATTCTCAACGTCCCTGGCTTTGACATTCCTGCCGGTTATGAAACACTAGATCAACTTGTCGCTGCAGGCAGAAATCTACCACCATTGAAGGCTCTGAAGTGGTCCAAAGGACAGAGCACCCGGCAGCCCGCCTTTATATCAATGTCGAGTGGAACCTCTGGACTACCTGTAAGTCCACAAGCACCTTTCTTTGATCCTCAGTCCGGCCCAAGATACGAGACAGACATTGAGGTGGCTCTAATCTGACACATGGCAGAAAGCTTGCATAATCACGCATCACAACATCATATCAAATATCCGGGCAACAGCCACTTTTGAAAAGACAACCCGGTCACTACTAAATTTCGAAACGCAGGTGACTCTGGGCTTGTTACCACTCAGTCACATTTTCGGCCTTGTGACAATTGCCTACTGCGCCGCATATCAGGGTGATGAGCTGGTTGTGCTCAACAAGTTCGATATCAAAGTCCTTCTGAACGCAATCCAAAGATTCAAGATCGAAAGATTGTTTGCGGTGAGATCAAACCTTGCATACATGATGACTTGTGTGAGAAACTGACGATAGTAACCAAAACTCAGGTGCCCCCAATGGTAATTCAGCTTCTTAGAAATCGTGAGTTGGCCAAGACGTACGATCTCGGCTCTGTTCGGAACCTTCACACAGGAGCAGCCCCGCTAGGGTCTGAAACAGTCGATCAAGTGCTCGAACTCTGGCCTCACTGGCATATAGGGCAGGGATACGGTATATAGACCATGGAATCTCATATTGTCATGCCGGAGCTAATATGATCGCGTCAGGAATGACAGAGACTGCTACGCTTATCAGTACTACTAGCGAGCACGACATCTTGAAGGGTTCTTCTGGCTCCCTCATACCAGGAGTCCGTGCCAAGCTTGTAGGGTCGGATGGAAAGATAATCACCGAACACGAAAGGCCTGGGGAGCTCATGATACAGAGTCCATCAGTCGTACCCGGGTATCTCAACAATGAGAAGGCCAATGAGGAAGCTTTTTTCACGGATGAAGATGGGCGATGGATCAGGACTGGTGATGAAGTGCTTATCCGAAAATCTGCTGCTGGTCATGAGCATCTCTTCATTCTGGACCGAATTAAGGAACTCATTAAAACAAAGGTATGGAAACAGCGTCTTGAATCTCTTAGCACAATATCACTGACTTCCGAGATGAAGGGCTATCAGGTGGCCCCCGCTGAGCTGGAATCTCACATACTATCTCACACCATGGTAGATGACTGTGCTGTAATTCCAGTTCCCGACGAGAATGCTGGCGAGGTCCCCAAGGCATTTGTTGTTCTTTCTCCAGCCGCGAAGGGGAAAGACTTAGCGCAACTCGCTGATAGCATCTGTCGATTTGTGGAGCGAGATATGGCTCTCCATAAGAGGCTGAAAGGAGGTGTTGAGTTTGTAGAAGCGATTCCAAAGAGCCCCAGCGGGAAGATTCTTCGGCGTATACTTAGAGAAAAGGAGAAGCTTGCTCGAGGAGCGCGACAATCTAAGCTTTAAGAGATGGGACTAATTGAAATACTTTGATGTATTACTTTTACAAAGTATCAGTTCTTAGGCTTTAACCATTTCACCTTGACAATCTCACTACTACAAGTAACCGAAGGCTCTACCCCCTCGAGCTCATCGAGAGGTGGCTAGCAGATGGTATAGGTTGAGCTCTAGCGTATACATATGGAGAGAGAAAGCGAAGTTTTGAGGTGTATTGAGGAGGCTCTTTAGGCTTCACCTCTTAAACATAACATGGCACCTCTTGAAATAAGAGTCGATGAGTATAGCGGTCGCCGAATCGCGAAATAGTCTGCATCTTAATCGTGTAGGGCGTGTAATAGACGTTCGCGGAAGATCAAGACCTTCATCTCGTCTGGGAGACGAAGCAGTGAGGCTATGGGCTTCCCATCTACTTCAATAAATCCAGTCAATAGTTTGAGTATATTCCGTTGCTAGAGGATTAAAGATGCCGAAACTACCCGCTCCCCTACCAGCAATACAGTTAACCAGCCTAAGCCTCGTATCTTGACTTTAACGTAGAAACTAGGCAGGAAAAGCAACGACTCTGACACTGGGCAGGTCGGCATATGCAGTCGTCACCTGCTACGACCGGGGGTGAGCGTTCTAGCACGATGATACGTCATCTGAATTCGGGACCCCAAGGGTTTGCCGAATAGCCCTCTCCAAACCAACTTTTTTGGGCTTACCATCCACGACAATCCCCGGATCTTGAGCCAGCTGAGTGACAAAATACCAAGTGCTGGATTCTGCTGTGAGGCTCTCTTGCTACTCGTATACACAGTATCTCACTTACTCAACCTAAGCAAGAGTTAGAGTAGCATCAACACATGCTTCGGCTAACGTATACATGACTCAGACTCACTTTGACCAGTGTTGTAGGGCTAAGCTTGGCAGCGATCGAGCACTCTTCCGGCACGGCCCGAACCGAACTAAGCTTATTCGCATATTCGTAAAAGTGCAAAAGCATCAACTGCTTTGGGTTTCACACAAGATACTTCAGACCTCGAAGTACTGATGCAGGTGCATTTGCTGAAACCCTCGCCATCATCTTGCTGTCTATGGTACTCATGCGCCTCTCTACCATTTTGGATACGACTGGACCTCGGAGGCGTTAGTTATGCTCAAGCTACCCTGGAGCGTCCAGATAATTTGCGATTTAACCATGGAGGATGGCCCTTAGAACAAGACAATGTCTCAGCGCCAAGGGCCTGAAGATCAACTCTTTCTCATCATGGCCTACGATCAAGTCTACTGAGTCACAAATCGAGATAACTATCACGCAACGTTCTATGAAAACGGGCTTTCACAGTAAAGCGTGTAACTTGCTAAAAGAATCACGAAGAAAAGAAACGAAATGTCATATTAAAAATCTTCATAGCTTCCAACAAACCGCAATAGATATAAAACAGTCTTCATTTTAAACTGTGCTACCCATTCAGAAATGGCAACAAACGCACCATTCCCGCTATCTCCAGCCATCCCACTGCTAGAGTGATTACTATACGGTATCTGTCCATCCAAATGAATCGTCAACACCATCTTCACCTAAGCCTTGCGGCAACCTCATCCAGCCCGTGTCTGCCGCCGGCACCCCCAACCACCTCCACAGAGTCTCTTGACGAGCCCAGCGCAAATTCTGTTCTCGGAGAAGATCGTTCGCTGCATTAACCTTGTCGAAGCGTACTAGTTTCAGCGCGCTCTCTGCTATTACAAGCCATTTCGGCGGGTTTGGCTCGTCGCCAGGATCATCCATCTGATCAGTGACGATGCCGTCAAAGGGTGAACTAGCCAAACACGAATCTCCCTCTTCCGCCCTGTACCTTAGCATATACGCTAGGTCAAGTCGAATCCAATGGAGGGCCCTGTTATTCCTATCACTGCTTGTTTCGATTAGCAGCGCCTCCAGCGTCCTGATAGCTTGTCTGAGATGACCATCTTCAAATAACAACAAGGACCGCACATGCTTAACCTGACATAACCGGTCAAAATACTGCTCCTGTCCTAGATTTGCGTGCTTCTCGAGCTCTTCAATCATTTCAGCCGCTTTTTCATTCTTCCCAAAGTCTCTATAGGTAATGGCTAGTGGTGATGGGATTCGCCAACGAACTGAAGCAGTTGAAAACCCTGCCGACGTCGAGATTCATCTGAGACTCTTCTATAAACCATTGTATGCATTGGACCATACGTTATCCTTTAATTACATAGCCGAGGTATATGTAGAGGCGCGTCTTTCAGCTGGCCAGTTCCCAAACTCGCCGAGAGATTGGTTACCACTCCAGGCCCTAAAACATGACACTATAGGAAACAAGACATTCGGCTGGTCTTACTTTTATTTGCTTCGAACGTGGATAGTGCTTCAGTCATGATTCTTGTCATCTCTAGAACAAAGTAACAATCAGTCTCGTGAGCACCGTAGCGTAGCGACAATGTGATATTCAGAAAGGCTCTAGTGATCTCGATGCTCTGAGGATTATGCCACTGAGCTTAGATGTCTTTACAACTTTCGGCGTCGGCTCCAGAATGATATGATATGCTCAAGTTGTTGCTCTGCGGTCTCATCCCCGCAGTTGGAATGGTTGGTTGGACAAGACAGAGTTTGAAATAGCCGGCATGTGGCGAGGCTGCACAAGAATGAATTCCAGGTCCTGTGACAAGGATTTTGATCGCCAATGGCTGTGCAGACGAGGCTTTCCAGGGCGAACATGAGACAAGGCAAGGCAAGACAATTCGTAGACAGGATGATCCTTGATCCGTCTATTACACCGGGGACAATAGATTTGACTCGAATGTTTTTATCTTTACTTACTTGCGGGGGTTTCGGGCGTTTGGAGAATACTCAAAATCCGCTCGTTCGTTCGTTTATGTATGCCTTGCTGAAAGCGCTCAATGGCAGACCGCAAGAAATCGAGAACGTGAACGTATAAGTCAATCAAAGCCTCTTCGACACTCTGGTGGTAGCTGAAAAATTTAGCCATTCTAGACCATCTCTCTGCATGTTGCACAACTAATAGTATGCCGTCTGCCATCACTTCTGTTGCCTGCTTACTGTCCACAATGACCTGTTTTGTGTTACTTCCGTTACACATGTGTAAGAAATAAGTATTTGGGGAGGACAGGATACCTGTAAAATAAATCGTCCCGATCCCCAAATGAGTGCTGTGACCCTTGGTTCATGCTGAATGAATACGTCGATAGCTTGCGAGTGCCTTTCAGAGCACAATACTATCTTATAAAAAACCTTTTTAGCTTTCCCTCGGCTTTCTACTAAATTAGCATATGCCGTCCGTGCAGGTTGGATAAGATCCTTCGCAGTATCCACCCTAGCAAATTGTAGAGTGCCATCCGAGTCACTTGTATATCAAGATCGGATGTGATAGCCCCTCAAGAGATTAACAGCTGGTCCAGGGCTGAGATTTAACCTGAAATGTCTCGGGGATGGTGCAGGTGTGGGAAAATAACACAACTCGGCTCTTCATAACGAGTAATTCAATTGTGAATGTGACAAGTACTTTTCGAGACACAGACCCTGGCAAACTTTCCACGTGTACAGAATGTGCACACCCTTATATGCCTCCGCAGCATCTGGACCTCGAGTGTTGATGCAGGTAATCCTGACAGGTTTGCCTCGCAGCTATCGGAAGCACATCAAAGAGCAGATGAGGTATATGATCTGGTGCCCAAAACAAGGCAATTATATGGGCTGATTACTGTTGATATAACCTATCACTGATGTCAGCTTTTACGTTCATGTTTGACAGGACTGGATTGGCGAGGCAATTACTTAGCCGCTGAGTTTTTGTAGGTCGGCTTTGCGATCAGGACGATGTCCAGAAAGCGGGGAGTTATTTGGCCCATACTATTATGTCCGTACGTGCAGTTTGAATCAGGCTGCGGGATTTTTCACTGCTTGTGCCCCCAGCCCAAACGCAGTACAGGGAGTAGTTTATCATCGATCCTGTTATTTGTCGCTAGCTTCAAGTTTCGGACTTCTTGTGACATAGCAAAGTGCATATTAGGCGCCCTCTTACAACGCTCTGCAGAACTTGATCAGCATGATCAAGCAGATTTGTACTGCAGTGATTGAACACCAACTACATACTTGGTATTGTATTACAACTTGTAAGGTTATTGGGCAAGAGGCCCTAGAAGAGACCTACTGTGCTATGTGACTTAGCTGAGGCACCTTATATACTGATGTGGAGGGCAGTCCGATCACGTTGTGATCGAACAGGTTGATCTTTTGGTCTATTGGATGAGTTTTGCACCCTCCCGCTACTCTTACACAACTGCGGGGGTTGTAACATAGACAATGCTCATCTCAGTTTAGGGATGTAACAAATATTACAATGCTACTAGTAGCATTATAATTGTGCAGATATGGAAAGATGCAGCGTCAACGTTGGATCGAAGATAATACTATGTAAGCTGTGTATCTGGGCAGCTGGCGAGAAATAGCCAATCCATTTGGTTATCTTGGAGATTGTAATTTTTAAAATTTATATATTTGTTCCAGTAGTTGCCCACTCAGTAATACTAGAAGTAAACACTGAATGCATGCCTCTGAAGGCCTTGGGCTTTCAAGCACACTCGAATATACTTATGGCTGAATACTTCTCCTTAGTCCAAACGCTCTCGGTTAGCTCCAGGGTATGAATTTCGTCAAAGCCTTCATAGCCTCTGCCCACGGTGTCGATGACTGCAGACGAATATGAGGGTGACGCACTTCTCTTTATTGAAAAACATCTCTGGATCGGCGTACCCCGCCTGTACGCCATATATCTAGATAAACTGTCAAAGTGTGTCTACCTAATCATAGAGTACATTCAAGGCGTAAACTTGGAGTCAATCTGGCCATCACTCTCAGCAGAATCAAAGTCATCAGTCACAATTCAGCTCAGGGATATATTTGATCAGATGCTATCGCTTAAGCCCCCGAATACCTTCATTGGCGGTATTAACGGCAACACCCTTCGCGACGCGCCATTTAAGACAGTAAAGTCTAATCCTCAAATTAATAGTCCGTTTAAAGGTTCAGAGGAAGTTGGGTTGGCTCTGGGGCTTGCTTCGCAACAGCTTTGTGAGGAGGTTGGTCGGCTTGCATGGCTGGTTTCTTGTTAACATAAGCTGCTGAAAGATCTTGTTCCTAGGCATGACAGGTTAAATTTAAATTCATGGAGTCCGATAATTTCAACCGCACTTCAGTTCTAGCTACCGTTCTTAAATGTTAGCCTCTGTTTTATCTTGATACAAGTTACTAAGAAAGCAGCAATTCTCTTTCACCGTTTCTTCAGTTATATCCCCTGCTACATATCTTCTTCGACCGCCACAAGTCAAGACTATCACACAGTAGCGTACATAGTTTCCACGCCCATATCCCGCGCAGATCATGATCGATGCTTCGAGCCTTGGAGTAGCAAGTATAAAGTTGCTCTTAGACCTATAGTGGGAGGGGAGAGTCTAGGCGATCAGCTGAGTAGAGAGACAGCATATAAGCCTATGTCATTGGGTTGTTACATGACTAGTAGAGGACTCGCACAGTTTGCTTATGTCTCTAACACCGCTTTTGAACTTTGTGAGTTCTATTTCTTTATTATAATAAGTTGTTTGCGTAGCAATCTCGTTCTCGCCCACACAATCTTGCCACTGTTCCAACGTCGGCCGTACCCATTGATCGAGAAAGTGAACCACGTGACACAAAACTCTGAGTCTAGCGCAATAAAGATGCGTGATATATCCTGCTGTCAGCTGCACTCCCACCTGCAGATAGACATCTCTATAGCACCAGCTTTCTTGTCTAGGGTTGGGCTCCTAGGCAGTGTTGCCTTTCGGCATGTCTTCCATCGACTTTTCTGCTGTTCCCTTCAGATCCTTATGCGCCTTATGCGCAATACCCTTCCAGACTGGCGATGAGGTAGTCAATCGTCAGTTCATTCACCTCCCTTGGATCATTCACCACTAACTTGATCAGTGGCTGACAATACCAAACCGCTGAGGTCAGGGACATACGAGCTCTGCAAAACTGTATTTAAAAGGAAGCGCCCATCCTCCGCGCCTGATCAAGGAGACAAATTCGACTTCTTCTTTCCACCATGGGATGATATTGACGTGCTACATACCACGGCTAGTCATCTGGAATGCGCCCAATTCTTATACAGAAACAACATTTCATCTCGTTCTGTTTCTCATATTCTTCACTGCGACTTTTTCCCAGCTCATTCTGTGTTAGCGCAAAGGCATCGTGCGCTGAAAGAACTAGCTGCTGGGGCTGGGTTCTGTCAAGTTCAGAGAATACCGCTTGAGATAGCCCATCAGATTGTCGAACAGTGTCTGTCTTGGATTGCGATATCCTACGCACTCAACATTTCAGATTATTTCATGTCACGAACTACCACTTATTGCATCGATACGAGGAAACAAATTTGCGCGCGTTTCATCTCGTTCCAGGAGAGAACCTACATCAACTATCTCTCCGATTCGCCTTCGGCAGAGGGTCTTTGGTTAACAGTCGCTCAACCAAATAGGAGAAACAACACCGTTTATATCGGGCATGACGACTTGGGCATCCGAAGAATTTTTATCACCAACGAGAAGGACTCCAGGCCATTGAAGATCCAGGAGCAGTCGGGTCTCTGGTGGGAGACTATTATCTTGGCCCAAGATGCCCACACTCTCTGCATAGAATCAGATGTAAGAGATGACCTGCCTACGGTGTATTTTGATTGACACCGGCTAGGGAGTCAAAATACGACACATATATCCCCAAGGAAATAAACCCAAGCCCAAACTCTCCTGGACAAAGCCAATATCACCTACAAAACAGCTCCGTTACGAGAAATTCGGCAAGCCATCCTTTCGATTGCCCAATCCCAGAAAGATGCGCTCTTTCATATGCAACGGACCCGATCTGAAAGCTTTATCTGCCTGTTGGTACCTCGGCTGTCTAACCATTGTCCCTCACTACTCCAGCACGCAAAACATTCCTTATCAAGACGTCATGTTCAATCGCCAACATGTTGTTTGGCTTCATTTAATTCTCGACGCAGAAGAGGTGATAGCTGAACTTTGGCGAAGACAAGAGGAACGTTGTGCAAGAAGTCAAATAGTAGTGAGTACTCCGAGTCAAGTTCTTGTCACGACTAACTAACTTGGATAGATGAGAACGAGTAAAGGTCGAATATGGATAATTGGCCCTGCCCAGGCACCGGATCGTGCTGAACGGAGAATTGAGTGGAAACTAATCGATCGTCCTGGAAAAGAGGCTTCTACCATCTACTACGAGGACGCGTGGCGTCGCATACAACAGATGGCGTTTGAGACCAACCAGCCGCTAGATCATGGTATCCAGCCACCAGTTCATATCCCACAACCCGGGCAGCCTGCTCGTAAATGGCGAGAAGGATTCTTCTACTCTTCAGTTTCCCTAACTGGCGTATGCAGTGTTGCTCTTTGTCGGGATATGCGGGAAGACGAGGTATGCGTAATCGGCCTTGTACTTGGCTATAAAGATGGTCTTCAACGGACTCTTGGTCAGGTGCGCTTGGATTATCTGGCTAAGCCGATGAAAGTTGAAGACAGCTCTGGAATCTCTATAAGGCTCTGTCGTGAGAGGAATAGAGTCTTTGAAGTAAAGGTCGGCGATGCTGAGGATGGGTGGATGTGGATGCCATGGGAGGGCAAGATCATCTGGTGGTTCTCGATTATAGCCACAAAGGTTTTTCATGAAGTGTCTTCGTTTTATTCAGGAGGTGGCGGCAATCCGTGATATCATCATCGCAACGGAATCCTGAGAAAGACTCTATGCATTGAACGTCGATATCAATGCACTCCTTCTTAAACCCGCCCGGGCTCCCTTGTCATCACTATCTCACGAGGTTATCACACAAGCCAGCATCAGCAAAGCTTTTGTTCTCCAAAAATGCAAGCTGGATCGTGTTACGACATAACGCGTTCCAAGATGGTAGACTAGGCCATTATCATGCAACCTCTTCTATCAACCGCACAGCGAATTACAAAAGCGATGCTCAGCAGGCCTGATCACGAACGCGCTATCAACCAGACGGCATACGGGCCTTGACGAAAGAACCCGATTGCTGCTTAGATTAAAATAAAGATTGAAAAGGGAATATTTGATGAGCTGGGCTTTGGGTTGCATCAGGGAATGCACCCCCTTGCAACGTACCAAAAGGGACAAGTTGTCAAAATGCCGCTAATACTTGTCACTGAGAATTAGTGAAAGTTGATGGTTGCGTGTCACTAAGGTGATATGCAATCGTGAATGCATCTATTTTGTTCACTCCAAGTGAATATATACTTACGTGTATTTGTTTTAGGAAGTCGTTGAGCAGATCTCTGTTAGTTCGACTGCAGGAGGATCTGAAAGATGTTTACCGTATGATCGCTTCATTGAGAAGATTGGCTTTGTGGATGGAAATGAAATTTATGGACTGGCTTGATTAATCAACTCATACTTTCATGCTTCCAACGATACAGTTCTATATGGTTTATAAGCAAAGCGGTGATTTCCCTCACGAGCAAGGAAAAACTGCTCTTCAGCAACATCGACACTTGAGGGCCATCATCGCCATGGTAAGGCCATGGTAAGGCCGTGGTATGCTATTCTCATCCAATGTTCTGCAGTTGGCGTCAGATAGAAGTCTACTAGTCTGATGCACAGTTCATGACGCATCATGCAGATACACCCGATCAATAACCCTTATTATACCCATTCGACTCATTCGTATACCATATTCAACTCTGAGCCATCTCACCTCTTCTTACTCTAATTCAATCATAGTACCCTGATTCATATCCAATCCTCCATCCTCAAATGCCTCCCCAAGCATCATGCCATGAAACTCAGCAGACCCAACGACAGTATACCGCCCCGATTTACCCATCACAGGCCGAAGAATCATGGGCAACGAGTAGCCCAAAATAATCCACAACTCATCTCCTTCTCTGACCCCTTTGGCGCTGATTTCAATCCCAATTCTCCCGCCTGTGGTCCCCATGAAAATTCTATTGCGAACGTAGCTACACCAGGCATGATACATGAGCTTTTGACTGCTAGAGGGTTCGTGGAATCTCTGGTCAAGTATCATGGCATTTCTTCTTTCTGGTATGCGTAGATATGGCTCTTGAACAACCACATGAAGCAGCGCAAGCCTCTGTTCATATGACGGTATTTCATAGCCATACGTGCTCCGATATGTCAGAGGATGCGTCCAAGGGACAAAGAGCGAGTTGACTTCATCTTTCTCATACAGTGGCGATGTAGGATCGTTCGGCCAAATCTTCCGGCAGAAGATCTCCAGTTGCGATAACCATTCTGAAAAGAGAGGTTGATCGTCGGTGCTGATCTGTCTGACAGAAGAAATGGAATCCAGATAATGTCCTTCGGCAGAGAGAATCATTGTCTCCGGGCAGATTCGAGCACGGTATGCCATTGTAGGACCACAAGCCTCGCTGACAGCGAGAGCACTCGTAAGCAGTCTATGCTCAGCTGGCATCCAGGTCGGGGGCGTGAAATCGAGCTCTGTCTTGGGCGGCCGCCACTGAATCGGTGAGGAACATAAAAAGGACAAACAACCTGTCTCTTTGAGATAGAGGTCAAAGACTTGCGAGTAGACAATAGGCACGGGTGTGTCGTAGTTTATCTCGAGGCCTTTTGGACTATCATCACCAAAAGAAATGCCTAAAACCCCATAAACTCTGTCTCTAGGTTCACTCATCTTAATATCTGTTGAAATCATGAACTAATCAAGGAGCTGATGCCACCATCTGAACGTCTCCTCCCTGCGGGCACTTGACTGGGCTCTTTTCAACCTTGTCCGTTGGCATCGGCCAGCCTGGACTTCGCAAATCGTCAACGCTTCTAAATCCCCATTTATAAACATTTGGAGGTCGAAAGCAATTCGATTTTCGTCATCTTCATGCTTGGTGAATTCCCATTCTAACCTTTCCGCAAACTCCAGAAGCTTAAGCCCATCAAGGGCGTTCTTTTGGCAGTAGACCTTTATATCAGGTGCCAATATCAGCTCCTGCTGCACCCACAGACGTCGCCAGTATTGATTTCGAAATATCCTTGCCACAGGGTGCCAATACTCGGCTTTGTAATCCTGAATCCGGACGCTATCACCAAGCGCCTGTAGACTTGTTAAGCTTGGCTCGAACGGGTTTATTTCGTGATTTATCCAAGTGCAGACAGCAGTCGATTTGGAATAAATAGCCCGCATAAGGCTTATTTGATGACTCTTTTCGTCGTTGTTATTCTGGTTTATATAGATAGCATCAATCCAAATAACGCGAGGCTCGGTTAGGAGACGAAGATCATCAAGACTCTTTCTGAGATTATAGCCCACTGAGAATATTGTGCCGTTGATATTAATATCATACTTAGGGTCAGGTGATCCCCACATATAGCTAAGAGCCTCATATTGGGGTTCATCGTATAGACTGACAATATCGAGGCGTCCAACGATGGGGCTGCTAGGGCCGCTGGGCAGTAATGTCAGGAGCTTGATTTCACGCTGGTCAGGATCGAGGGGGGTGTATTGGAATGATGCAGTATTGCCAGCTGGCTGTAATGAAGGCGATTCTAGTGAAGATTTCGTGGCTGATACTGGCATCAGAGCATTTACAGTTTGGCGAATGTTGGGCTGAACCAGGATGACTCTCTCGGCATGTCTGAGGATGATATTGAAGAATATTTTGTCGCCTTCAGCCCTGATACCTCCCCTGATGCTGGAGCTAGATTGCTTCGTTGCTATGTTATAGCATATCAAAGAGGTGCGAGAGAGTCTTGTTTTCTTCCAACCACAGTGGCGTTGAGCTGATTATATGCAGTTAAACACCCCATAAAAAAGGATAGTGCTCGGTTAATCACAGCGTGGCATTTGCTGACACGACGTACAACAATACCAAACTAACCTGACTAACTAATGCGGGTTTACTGCTTGTTGCTCAGCTGCTCTATTAATTGGCTGAGTGCGTGCCTACCACGTATCGGTTGTGCTCTAGCAAGGTTACCACAGCAAAAATGCCTTGATTCTGTTTGCACAAACACAAGTATATTGGCTGTATCGAGTCAAGGCTTTGCGATAACCAGAGTGCCCTTGAGAACTTAGCCCAGCAGTTTACGCATATTGCAATCTGTAGTCTCAGGCTCTTCGCCTTTGTGCAGTATACGTCATAACGTGTGAGCTTTATAACAAACATGTCCTCAGTCTGTTTTACTAAAGCTGGGGCTGAGGAGCGTAGCATTAATTGTGGTGCACCTAGTCCCCTCAACTAGGGAATGGCTACACATGAATAGCCCTAGCAACTTGTTGATAGGCCGTGAAGAGTTGGGTAGCCTACCATCGCTGGCCTCTTGTGATCCTCTATTTCTTGCTCATATTCACGCAGCCTTGACATGTCCTAATGCAAAAGACATGAACTAGATCTCTGTATGGAAATCCGATATATATCAGAACATCGTTGTCACTTTTAAACAACAGATTCAGATACGTCGGTTGCTTGTACATCAGAGGATGGTTGAAGACAAAAGGCTGAGCCAGAACGGTCACACTCCAGAGTCAGAGTAGCCTGGATGAATTATCCTCATTTCTCGACAAGACCAGCTGGTACAGATGAGACGTAACTCGTCAGTTGTGTCGCATGATCCAGTCATGGTGATGCACAATGGGTGATGATGTGTTGTTACCTTCTGCTTAGGTGAGATGTTTGTTGTTTTAGATGGAAGGCAAAGACGTCGGACTAATTAACCTCCGATGGGCTCAGCGGACTGGGCCATAGACAATCACGTGCCAGCCAATTCAGCCAGGGGAGTTGACACTAAAAATACCTGTTACTATCTTGTGATGTAACGTCAAAATAACAAGAAGATTTATGTTGCATTTGTGATGACGACGAATAATTAATTTTATACCACCAAGTCTATCCGATCTACAATACATTCCTACCCTAGAAGTGCACTCCTGGCTACTATCAATGACCATGGGTATGCCACATTCGAAACAGGTCCACGCTGCATTCGACCAAGTTACGCCTCTAGTGGCGGCTGGATTTGAAGTCCTCCAAACGACTAAGAATATCGCCATTCTTCTTGCCGCTATTCAAGTCTTCATAACTATTATACTCACTCTTACGCTTAGGCCATACTTGCTTTAGTATATTCGGTCAATCCGGACCTGGAAGTGGAACGCCGGGCGCTGGTCACACCTCACACCCTGTATGCAATGGATAGCCAGCTGGGTGATAGAATACGGCACTATGGTGAGCTGGGCGTTGAGAGTCTTGATAGTTCTTGTTACTGGAGGCTTGGGGTTGTTCCTCTGGTATGGCTCTGCTACCACAGACCCAGCACCAGGATCTCTATCAATTGAAGAGGTGGAGGAAAATAATCCCGATGACGGAGAATAAGGCAGATTTGGCATTGAAGATATGCTTCTCTTTCTCCTATATAAACTTGTAAGCTTTGCAGAGTTGCTACCACAAATCAATTGTGTATATGTTGCTTTTATGACATACTTACATGTTTAATCTAGCCTTCTAGCATTCCAAAAGTATCAATCCTAGTCCAGGGACATCAATGTCGACTCACCTGAGGCCTAAGTGCTCGTGAGATTTGTGGCAACTGACAAAGCCTACCCTCCGCTGCGGCAGGCGCCTGTTGTTCCAAGTCATCCTCTCCCCCAGAGTAGCTATCAGCACAGCGAATACGATCAAACTGGCTACGGGCAGAGCGGTTACAGCCAAACTGGTTATGAGGGATACACGTCTGCTGCCGGACAAGCCGGACACGCAAGTGGAGCATATAGAGGAGTTAGCCCATCCTAAGCGTCAGAAGTTGGATGCGTGGAAAGCCCAGATGCGAAACGAAACACCAACTGCCGTCATGACATATGCAGACTCGAGATCGTCCCGCAGCTTACAGCCTAGAAGTAGAGGTACATTCAGGCTTCGACAAATACTCAAGTACCCTGGACGTTGCACAATGAATGAGTTGCTACAGCAGGGGTTGGCTCACTGTTCTGAGGCCATGACCCACAGGTATAAACACGAGATAAAATTAGTGGTTAAAAGTCTATAAACGGCAACCCTACCTCCGCATAAAATACTAATATATGCCGTAACGACTTTATATTTTTAACTGTCTATAACTATAGTAATTTTAGGTTACAATGAATAATATTTTTATTAAAATATATATAAAGTATTAAAGAAAGTAAGAATTAAATAAGGTAGAGATAGAAAGGTTTTAGTATATTATTATAAAA
>JAJJWN010000009.1:0-107620 GCA_021655885.1 Fusarium abutilonis
GGGGGGGGGGGGGGGGAGGGATGGGGGGAGGGAGGAAGAGTCAGACAGAGAGTGGTAGAGGTAGAGTTACAGGTAGGAAGAGAAAAGATGCTGTTGAGTTGGCTGTTGAGTTGGCAAAAGCAGAAGCAGAAGCAATGCAGCCAGTATTTGAGGAGTGCTACAGGCTGTACAGCAGATAGCGAGCGTATCACGGCAGATGCTGTTGATCCATCCCTGCTATCTATCACCTCTGTCTATCATTAACCCAAGACTTGCTTACTCCAACTCCCGTCCCTTCCATCATCCTTCTCTATCAGAAGAAGAAAAAAACCCTTCTAGAATCATTCTGTCACCAAAACACTTCTCTCTCCAAATAAGACCGCACGCACGGAGATCCATCGGGAAAAGATAACAGGTGTGGAGATGGCTACGTCCATCCGAGATCATCAAGCATACATGAATGACATGGGGGTCAGATAAGAAGTGGAGATGAGGAGAAACGACAGGGAAGGGAAAGGAAAGACGAGATAACTACGTAGACTACCTACGTATGTACATACGTCCTGCACCCATCTGCATCTGTTCTCTAGATTCTAACCGATAGAAGACGAGATAGAAGACTCCGACAACGCACTCAGCCATCCTTGGCAGGGCGGCCGAAAAATAGAAACACTTCTTGCTCCGAATAGAACATGCATGGAAAATTCTCAATTCATTATAGTCATAGTATGCTTCCCAAGTACGCCCAATCACACACGTCATATCTAATCCCATCCCATGGATTCCCATCCATGATCCATTTCTCCCTTGCTTGATCTGATCCCTGGATTTTCCCCCGCAGCTCTTCCCCAACGCTGCTCTGTTCCTTGATTCTCCCTCTTTTGTCATTGTCATTCTTTCTAGACTACTCTATAGAACACTTCTTTACAGCCTGGCCGCAGGATCCGCCAAGTCTCTCAACTCACTGTTGGGGAACTCGCAGTTGAAGCCAGGATCAGGACGCTCTCTGTCCCAAGCCCACTTCTCCTTGAGCTCAGGCTCGAGCTCGTTCTCCAGCATCTGCACCACATACTTGCCCAGCACAGGGAAGAACTTGTATCCGTGGAAAGAGCCGCATGTGGCTACGTACAGACCCTGGGCACCCGCGTGCGGAGAGATGATAAAGTCTCCACTTGAAGTGAAGGCGTCCCTGTGTCATTCGGAGTTAGTCGGGCGTTTCTCGTCGTCTGTGCGCGCACAGGGGTAACATTGTTAACATACCAGCAGATGCGGTGGTGCTCATACTTCCAGTGAGCGCCCTTGCTGCCAAAGAAGAGACGGTTGGAGTCGTCAATATCCTCCTTGAGCTTGGCAGGCACCTTCCACTGCGCGTAGTCCTTCTCATCAGGAGGAGCAGAGACTACACGGCCTGGGAGAACTTGGCGATGGTTGCTAAAGATGTTGCGGCCCCACCACTTGATCTCACGATCCTTGGTGGGTGGCAGGCTACCAATGAAGGGGGACTCTGTAATCAGTGTTAGCTAGTTGGTTTCGCTCTCTGCGGGGTACGCGAGGCTCTAGGGTAAAAGAGACATACTGTGCTTGTAGGTGTATCCTTGGAAGCCGACAGGCATGTCCTTCATCCTGGCGTATGACTCGTCGTCCAGGGTCACCATGCCGGTAGTGATACCAGCGGCTGTGATTCGGTCGCCAGATCGAAGATCGGGCAGGTTGTGGCGCGCAGCGCTATATTCTAGAAGCTTGGCTGTGAAAGCGCCAGTAGATAGGATAACGTTGTCGGCAGAGATGATCTCGCCCTTGGAGGTCTGGACACCAGTGGCGCGGCCATTCTCAATCTGAAGGGTAGCGACGTCAGCAACGACGTACTTGACGCCCAGCTTCATAGCCTCGCGGGTGACAGCGCGCAGAGAGTCGCCGGCAGCACCCCAGCCAGAGTTTCTGTTGACGAGGACCTCCTTGGCGCCATCGTAGTTGGCCTCCTCGTAGAGGCCGCCGTAGAGCTTCTTGGCCTCCTCAATTGTGTAGACCTGGATGTCGGACTCGCGACCAAGCTTCTTGTAGTTGTTGATAACATCCTGGGCGTAGTCGCTGCGGCACACCCAGAAAACACCAGCCTTGTGGAAGTGAGGCTGCCAGAGAGGGTCGGACTCAAAGATGTCCTGAGCCTCGAGGGCGAGACGGCAGTAGACGAGGTCGTCGTAGTCTGCACGAACAACCTTGTTCCAGTCCCAAGAAGCAGCTGTGCGGTTGTCACCGTCGTAGGGATCACGGTCAACGATTGTGACTGAAGCATTGGGATACTTCTGGATGAGAGTGTAGGCGGTAGAGACGCCAAAGACGCCAGCTCCAACGATGAGATATGAAGGAGAAGCCATTGTAGAGGATTCTGATTGGATGAGGAACAAGGGAAGAAGAGGTGATGTACCAATTGACGAACGAGTTGGTAATCAAGATATAAGAGGTTCCTCGTTGAATTGCACGACTACAAAGTGAATTGACGGTCTATTTCACCTCGTCCATTGGCCTTTTATCACCCCGCCTGAGAGACGATGCCGGTCTCGGTGGCCACCGTATTCCGGACGGCGCTCACCAAATTTCATTTTCCGGGACGTGTCTGGAATTCCGGAGAGGCCACCCCGGACTCCGGTACAGAGGGTGGAAATCCGATCACGTGAGGGTAGCTATCCCTAAAAACAGAAAATCGTACGTTGTTTTTTTGGGGGGGGGTTATCTATAGCGGTGATAACTTCATTTTTATAATGGAGGGAGGGTTTTCTGTAGATGTGAGTAAATCGCGTGGATGAGGTGAGTAATCTCGAGATGAGAGAACTGCTGTGGATGGAGGCAGACGGGGTTGACGCTTTGGTCTTGCTGCATCTTGACACTATCTACGTAACTAATTGCCTTTACTCATCGGTCACCAGATCAAGGCAGCTCGTCCAGCCTCTTCACTATCAACTCGGTTCTTCTTGTTGTTGAGGCTATCTGGTGGATCACGATATCATCACTTGAGTTGTTCAGATGCGTAGGCCTGACAGAAACATCGAGCATCGTCCCGCCCAGATATACTCCCCTGTTTCTGTCTACCCTCGGTCCACCTTCTCATCCACGCCGTGTCCCATTCTCATGTACGAGTTGCTGCCCAAAGTCCACATCAGGAAAAGTCTTATCTCTCCATATCCCCCTCCCCCGCACTCCATTCACTCTCTTCTCCATCAACATGCCGCATGCACATACACGCACGGCTCCGGAGATCGCTACTGATATCATGCTCGGAGAAGGTTGTCCCCTTCTCCGCACAGAGATAACGCCAGAACGAGTAACTCGAACTGTCTCCGGTCTAGCTTCATGCACAATTTGCACTCCACCAACCTCAACCGGTAATCGGACCTAAGCAGGGGGGCAAGGCGTCGTCACCCAGTGAGCAGCGCTTAATTACAGGCGAATTGAGACTTGGCTTTATCTCGTCCTCGTCCAATGCCCTCACACCATCTTGCATGACCGGTTCTGCCGGTTTTTTGACAAAAAATGAGGCTAGATGCTGCACCAAAGACAGACTCGCTGGAGACAGATCCTGGAGACTAGACTAGACCACCGCACATTGGCATCCGGACAAGGTGAGTCCTTACTCCCTATCATGATGCAGATTGAGTAATTGAATCCACTTCCCCATACCAAAGACTATCATGGTCTCGACATTGCTGGTCGTGGCGATGCCGGCATTCGTCACCTTTCCACCTTTCCCCAGAGCCTCGTCACCTTTCCCCAGCTCATGGGCCAACACGTAGTCAATGCTTCTCCTAGCGCTACCTCCTCGCTCCATCATCCTATCATTTGACCATCGAGATGTCTGGGGAAGAGGAGGAAGTGAGGCGAGGTCATCGTGATGTCCGGGGAATTAAGAAAGGGAAAAAAACGAAGCTATCGTGAGATGGTGATCTAAGCGCCTGGACCCTGTCACCGGGGTTCAAACAGCACACCGGCATGACTTGGCTTTTGGTGATCACACTTTCGCTGTCCCGTGTTTATTCTGTTTTAGCCCCCTCCCTTGAGCTAGTTTCCCAGTCCCAAAGGCTCCCCCCATGCATGCCCGTTGTTACCTGCAACCCCGGAGTGTCGTGCCGTGCCGTGCTGTGCTGTGCTGTGCTGTGCTGTGCCATGCCATAGCTTTGACCACTTGGCATTACCCCACGCGCATCAAGACAAGGTTGTCGATGCCTTCGAGAAGTACTCCGTAGCATTGATTATGCAAATCGCCTGAAACGTTTGGCGTGAGGTACGTGTCTTGGATGCCGCTATCGGTGGTAATCTGTGGACCCTGAATGTTCGACGGTATGTTCTATGCCCGGCACATCTTATCGCTCTGTTCTCTGCGGTTTCTAGTCATCTTCGGTGTCTCCACGTAGTCTATTTCTAGATCATCTTGTTGATCGAGATTCTCATTGTAGGGTAAGACTTGACGAGATGATCGTCAGGGTCCCGTCTCAGTTTTACATAAGCAAGGTGGTTTCGTTCTTGTTGATTGTCTAGGGTAGCATGTGTTGTGTGTGGGTGTTGATATTGATGCAGGTTGACGAGCAGAATTACTTGCGGTGCAAATAGGTAAATTTGTTTAAAGCATAGTATTTTAGAAACAAGTAAACGGAAATTCGTTGTGTGAAAAAGAGAGTAGGTTTTCAAAAAAAAAAAAATTTGTAGAAAATACTTGGATATATAGTGTTTGCTGCAGCTCTCTCGTATGAGTTGAATACACGTGTAACCGCTGCTCTTTACCTATGTCTGCCTCAAACATACGATTCTTTGAACCAGGTCGTATGACTTTGATATCTTTCACGAACGATTTTTGCAAGATGCATGAAGCGATCGTCAGGTTTGACGACAAATCTGCCTTGATTTACATGAAATACCAACCAAAATAAGCTGCTATTCAGAGAACACACAAAATTTTATTCTAATGTGATATCACTTGTCAGTAGACAACGAACCATCATGAGCAGAGACTCGCATGTTTTCATGGCTGTTTCCTATGTCTTGTTGAGCATTCACTCCGTTCTGTCTTTCTCTTAAACCATGATATCTCCCGTAGACAATCTCGTCTGCCATCTCTTCTCACTCTTTTCGCCCACAACGTTTACACAAATTTCAAAGTCGTTTCCTCTCCCCTTGCAGAAAGTCCTTTGCAAATTTTCACAATCATCTCGTCAAAACCTGAACATAATCGCAAGCGAGTCTCGTCAAAACATGTCCCTTTTCACCCCGGACATCTCTTGGTTCGCCCCGTGGGGAGAAAATGACTAGATTCCACCGTTACCATCGGCCCCAGCGGTGTTGATATCGGCAACCGAGTTAGCTCTCAGGCCAATTTGGTGGTGAAGGGGTCCAGACTCGCTACGGTTATGGTCATTCATACCTTGGCGGAGAGCGGAGCTGCCGGTACCGAATTTTTTGACTAAGTCACTTACAAAGACTATTCGGTTAAACTTGCTATTCTGCTATGACTAGGCGCCCAGCGTCAGGGGTTATTGCAACATGACAGCTGAATTAGTGGCTCTTTTATCGATTCCTTTCGGTCACGCATCGCATCGTCTCGTATCAGTCAGTATCAGCATTGTATTGCAATGACTGTATCGCCTCCGCCATTTCCCCATCGATGGAACGGCGATGAGGCCGCGATGCAGCTCAGCCAACATGGCTTTGAAACGAGCATTACGAAATAACTGATGCCCGTATGACCAGTCAAGCGATCACCTAACAAGCTACAGTGTGTATGTATGTATCGACCGGGCATCGAATTCCATTAAACTCGTGGCAATCAAAGCAAAGCACAGCAAATGTAATGCAGTGCAGACATCACCGTTTCGTCACCCGGTCAGGTGGCCGGCCGCGCTTTGGCCGAAATATCTGTCTCAGCCCTGTCCTTCTCCAAGTCAACAACCTCTACAGCAAGACCAGCCGAGCTTGTTCACAGATGTCAGGCAGATTGATAGCTCACGATAGATGATACTAAATTTGCCGAGGGGATTTGCAAGATACTGAATGATCCAGAATATGCGTGGATAGCTTCTTTGCAGACTGGGCATCTGCAGGTCCGGAACGGTCTATTCTAGGTAGCTATCGAGACAAGGCATGGGGAAGCGAGGTCTCCAAACGTGGGGGGAACTTTGAAGTTCTTACCTTGTAGGTAGTGGCGTCAGTAAAAACAACACTTGCAGAGGCCGTCATCGATAGAACTGGACTGAGGCCGGACAAAGCCTTGCTCCAAAGGGGGTGTATCTCACTAGTCGGGCCCCAAAGATAGCCTCTCCGATCAGGTGACCGGTCGTCAACACCGGCGTAGAGGGCCACCTGATTCCAATCAACAACTCAATCTATCGAGATGAACGGCTTCAGGTATCAGGTGGCAAGGGGTGGATGAAGATAGAGTATGCCACGCCCTATTCTTAGCTTCAGATGTGGCAGATGCAAAGAAAGTATTTAGAAGACGTCCAGTTCCGACCAGAAACAGAATTATCATCAGCATCAAACACTCTACACTCACAACCACTACAACAAAGACTTTTATATAAGTCTCTTATCTCCCCATCTCTTCAACTCTTATCTTCATTGCAAGATACTCTAATACCTCCTCTTCCTCTTTCTTCTTTTCATAAACACACACAATTACAATGGCTCAGTCATTCTTGAAACGATACTTTGGCCTCGGCGGCGCTTCCACTGCCGCCCCTGCCCCTACCCCTGAGGTTGAGAAGAGCGCCGTTCGCGCCCTTCCCGCTTCCTGGTACACCTCTGTCGAGATGTATGAGCTTGAGAAGCGCGCCATCTTCTCCAAGAAGTGGCTCATGACCACACACAAGAACCGCCTCCGCAACCCTGGCGACTGGCTCAAGTATGAGATCGCCAACTTCGAGCTTGTCATCTGCATGGACGAGAACAAGAACATCAACGCCTTCCACAACATCACCCGCTTCGGTACCTTCCCCATTGTCGCTCCCGAGCAGGGTGATGCTGGTGACGCCAGCACTGGCTTCGACCAGAAGCAGAACGGTCTTCTCCCCATCCACGTCAAGGTTGACGCTCGCGGCTTTGTCTGGATCAACATGGACGCCAAGAAGGTCCCTGAGGTCGCCTGGTCTGACGACTTTGACAACCTTGACGAGCACCAGCGCTTCTCCTACTACAACTTTGACGACTACGAGTTCGACCACGTCTGGCAGATGGACGGTGACTACAACTGGAAGATCCTTGCCGACAACTACAACGAGTGCTACCACTGCAAGGTCGCTCACCCTGATATCCCCACCATCGCCGACCTCAACTCCTACTGGGTTGAGACACAAAAGCAGTACATCCAGCACTTTGGTGCCCAGCGACAAGATCAGATTGACCGTGGTTTCCGCATCGCTGTCACATACTACCTCCCCAACGCCTCCACCAACATCTCCCCTCACTTCTTCATGATCCAGCGCTTCGTTCCTCACAGCCCCAGCCGCGCCACCATGCGCTACGAGTTCTACCGCAACAAGCACTCTTCCGATGAGGACTTTAAGCTCATCTCTGAGCTCTACAAGCGTGTCATGTCTGAGGACAAGTACCTCTGCGCCAACGCCCAGAAGAACGTCAACGCCGGTGTCTTTGTCAACGGCGAGATGCACCCCGAGATGGAGCAGGGTCCTCTCTTCTTCCAGCAGTCCATCCGCGAGCAGCTCCAGGCTCACCACAAGAAGGAGCTCGAGGCCGGCCGCGAGATCTGGCCCGCTCAGCACGAGGCTCCTCAGACGACAATCAACACAAAGGCCACTGGCAGCGCAAATTACTCTTCAGGTGTTGAGTACCAACCCTCCAAGAAGGCCATTGCCGTTTAAGATTTGAGATTTCTTTTTTTATTACTACTACTGCATGAGATGAGAGGATGATTCAAAAAGCGAGTTTTTTTATTTTTTGTTTTTATTTACAAGATTGCATTTGATTTTTATGACATTATGATTTCGCAGATGCTTAATATCTGAAGATGGCATACTGCAAAGCTTTAGTTTTAGACAGACTAAATTGAGACTTTTAACTTTAGAAGCTATTCTGACCCTTGATCACTGTGACTCTCCGCCTTTACTTTACTTTGCTTGGCTTTATTTTTAGCACGACTGCAATAAAGCGGTGAAAGCTGCAACACACCTTAAGCTATCTTGGGCTCACCTTATCTCTCTCTTTCTAGGCTCTTCACCAGTCAAACTCCTCACACCCTCAAGGCGAGGCCGAGCCTATGATAAGAAGATCAACATGGTCCGTCCACACCCCGGAAAAGAAAGTCCTAGACTCCCGGGCCTGAAAAGCTTCCAGCGCAGTCATGATATCACCAAAAGCTTAAATCGAGATTGCCCTGCATCTTGGAGAGAGATAAACCATCAAGCCAATCACCCTACACCCTTGACCCTTTTTTGTCACCGGGTGCGTTTGTGTGCAGCGCTAATTATGCAGAATTTGTCGGGGAGTTGCCCTGAAAAGAATGTGCTGTGTAGCATCGAGTTTTTGAGTGTGGACGACAGCGAAGCTCGAGTCTCGAGAGATAGATAGATAGCACACCATCAACCTGGGGGATCCCAACCCTTGTGTGTAATTATGATTGAGTTTGAGGCTGCTTTATCTCAGAAATGAACACATCATCCCGCCAATCCTCACCATGTAAGTGATTGGGTTGAAGCCAACCTGGTTGGGCTCGATTGAGTTGATGGGAGGGCTAGCGGGATAAAGACTGGATGAAAAAGATGCCTGCATTTTGGTGAGTATGATATCAAGATAGTCATTTACCGTCTTGGTAGAATGCAAATATGATTCATCTGGGGCATCGCGATCAACCCCAATGTTTAGGTGCCAAAAGCATAGACTAGCGCTCGATCCCTGTAACCATATGAACAACACAAGAGATTATCTTTCCAATTCAGTTTGGATCATATGATATGTTACAGCCTTACCTCCGGAACACGGACATTCAACGCCGTGATGAATTCTTCGGAGCAAGCTCCTCTGTCCATATCCGTCACCGCCGCGGCAATCAACCCTGGTCTTATCAGTTGTGATCAGCAATACATACATATGCGAGGTCCTCAATCATAAGACCTGAGTGCTGAAACATGGGGGTGTTTCGAGGCATATCGGCCCAGAGACATTCGATAGATTACACGCGGATACATCACCGAAAGAATACTCAAGTACTGAAAGATCTTGTCCAATAGGACTTGATACCCTATCCTGGATATTGGTGAGCCAGCTGTAGGCCATCTAACTATTAAACCAATCAGATAACATCCAAGCAGCCTATATCAGTAGAATTCTAGACATTTCGGACTGGCCGATAGATACTACCAAGACTATCAACAGACTGCAAACTCACATAACCAATGGCGACATCAAGATGCAGACGCAATGCTGACAATTGAATCTCTTAACGGAAGGGTCTATCAGAATACAATAATACACAACCAGGTATAGATAGGCGTGTTTGTTCTTTTATCGTTGTGTCTTGATTGCGACCTTCCTATTGAACGCTGCAGATACCGATGAGCATGCGCAAGCCTGAGGACTAAATGAAGGTCGGGTCAGTGCCATTGCGACTGAGCTCTATGTCGAGCTCAATAATCCGAAGGCTTAGTATTCTTATTGCACGCCATCAGAGAGTGGCGGCTGTAATGCTTGGTAAGGACGTTCTACTCAGTACTTGGAGTTGAGGATTTTTGCATGGTAGTTTCCATCGCACTGCCGGGAATCGAACCATTAAGGAGCCAGTGGGAGTTGAATAGGCAGTGTCAGCAGTATAACGTGATTTGAAGCAGAAAGTGATTCGTGGGCTAATCCTGTTCCTAGTTGCGTGCCATAGTCCCCTCATCACGCAATATTGGACGACTCTCCGTCATCTTCGTGTCAGGCTTTGATGACCTGCAACGCTTGATAGTCAGTCTCCGGCATCAACACAACGATTACTCCGTCTATTGTGAAAGTTTAACACTTGGATAGTAGAGTTGATATTACTCTATTATTAGCCTAAGGAGATTTTTCAATATTCGATAGACAGACGTGGCTATGATCACCTGAATCTTGGCTTGATATCTATCTTCCCCCCGCTCAAAAGACTGTAGTGGACCAGTTGTTCTGCGTTACTCAAGACTTCCAATCACCTTCTCAAGAGCCTACATGCGAAAGGACCGATGTATAAACGCAATCGTAACACATCTTGCGTAATTGGTGTAACTAGGTCTCAGAAGTCGCTCACACGGATCTTAAAACAGCCACCGCTCTAAATTTCCTCAATGTACTGTCCAAGATCAAACTCAATCAATGCCTCGTGATATTCGACGTGTTGCCGTAATCGGAGCTGGTCCTGCTGGTGCCATTGCCACTGATGCCCTCATCAAAGAAGAAGTGTTTGACACTATCCGGGTGTTTGATCGCAGGTCTAGTGCTGGAGGAACATGGTGAGATGTACTGCCTCTTCCTAATAAACTCAAGCTCATCTCTGCTCTAGGATTCACACACCACATCTACCCACAGGAATCCCCTCATTGGAAAAATTAGTCACTGGAGATGCCGACAATGCCGTTACTATACCAGAAAATTTACCAGCTGTAACTCCAATCTCAGAAGCAATCAACAGTCATCAGTACCGCTTCTCAGACACGGCTATCCACGAGAACCTTCACAGCAACATCACACCTGAGATTATGAGCTATACTCAAGAACCCTTTCCAAATATGCTGTCCAAACAAACCCTAGAAGAATATCGACCTGGAGCTCAGTTTCGTCATCACTCCATCGTCCGCGAGTGGATTGAAGGCATCTTAGCTCGCGGAGGCCACAATAACTTGCTTGAACTAGAGACGACGGTGGAGCGTGTTATCAAAGAGAACCGCGAGTGGGTGTTGACTCTTAGAAAAGTTGTCAACGGACGTAACTACTGGTGGCGGGAGACATTCGATGCTGTAGTTGTGGCATCTGGTCATTACAATGTGCCCTGGTTTCCAAAGATTGATGGGTTGTTGGAGTTTGATAACAAGTTCCCCGGTTCTGTTATACACAGCAAGCATTATCGAGGGACATCCAAGTTTGCAGGAAAGGTAAGCATGTTCTGAGGCTGTGAAACGTGGTGTGAGGTGACTTTTGCTAATTATGATAGCGCATCATTGTGGTTGGTGCTTCAATCTCTTCGATCGAGAGCATCCATGAGATTCTCGACGTTGTCAAAGGCCAAGTATACGTTTCCATACGCGGTGAACCCATTCCTGCATATGGCTGGGTACCCTTTGAACACCCAAAGATCTCTGTGAAGCCATCGATTCGTCGCTTGGATGCAGAGACTGGACGCATTCATTTCACAGATGGCTCGCATCTTGATAACATAGATCACATCGTCTTCGGTACTGGATACACATTTAGCTTTCCATTTATTCCAGTTGTTCAGAAACGTGTCAAGAGCGCTTACCGTCGACTTCCAGGCGTGTATCAACATACGTGGAACATCGAGGATCCAACATTGACATTTGTTGGAATGGCAAGTAGCTTCCTATACCCCAGTGATCAGGCTAACAAGACTGTAGCTCGGGGGCGGTTTTACTTTCCGTGCATATGAATGGCAAAGCGTGGCCGTTGCTCGCTTCCTTGCCGGACGAGCCAAACCTCTACCATCCATCCCCGAGCAACTCGAATGGGAGCGTCAACGCGTAAGCGAAAAGAGAGGCGGAAAAGACTATTACTCTATTGCGCCCGACTACGAGGGTTTCTTTGAGTTTTTGAGAAATATTGCTGGAGAACCTGCTGAGGGTACTGCTGGCCGGATATTACCAGCATTCGATCCAAAGTGGTTGGAGATCTGGGCTGGAATGGTGACGCCTAGGTTGGATAGTTGGAGACGAAGGAATAAAGAGGCCGAGGAAAGTTTGGCTCTGAAGGCCAAGCTCTAGTCAAAGTCACTTGCAGATACTTGGACGGCTATCTATAGATCCATAGGCGAGTTGCATCCATATTGAGCTAGTTGCCATTGTGAGTTGCTTCTCTCTACGATTGAATTAAGCTAGGACACTGCCCTATTCGTTTGTTAAGTACATTTACCACCAATAATAGGTACCCTAGTACTGTACGGATTGAATATTGATCCAGCCGCATCTACAAGTGCTTTTTATTGACTGTCTGGACCGTCTCTTCAGCTGGCCAGAGACAACGCCTGCCTCAGAAGAGGAATGCTATTGTCAAGCCGTTTAGAATTATACGAGATTAAGCATGTCTTAGAAGACGGGTAGCAGACGGCATATCCAATACAAATAGCCCATGCCCGCCTTGGTTCACTTACAATTGAAGCTCCCCTCACCTTCTTGTTCAGATGGCTCTAGTTCTGGCTGGCTTACTCAGAATCACCCTCGCCGAGGTCGGAAAGGCCATCTTGTAGCCAACCAGATCTACAAGAACGTAGAGCAGCTGCACGTCTTTCTCGCCGGTCAAGAGAAATCGAGCCTTCTATACCTGGCGAACCTGCAGTCTATCCGAGATAGCAAGGATTTCCATTGCGCATTTCGTCAAGATGAAGACCCTTCTGATCACCATGTACGTCCCGCAGCAGAAAGCCTTGGAACTTCTCGGGTACGCCCTCGCCGACCAGAAGGTGGACTTTACCGAGGGAGAGGACCTCATCGACAAAGTGAACAAGAAAATCACAGCTCAGGAAGATTTCTGGAACAATACTCTCGGCGAGCTCGTCGTGAAGTTAGCTGTGCGACTTATCCAGAACCCGTCGGAAAAGGTGCCTATCAACTTCACATGGGGTGGCAAAAGTGGTATTCACAGCGGCAACAAGTACACCGAGTCCTACTTCCTTGATAATTATGTGGGTGAATGGACATCCAAGTGGACGCTCGAGACGGTCGATAAGATAGATCCGACCAAGACCGACGTTGAGAATGCGTTCCAGCTCAGGGAGAGTAAATGGGATATGACTATGGACATCACTGGGTCACAGTATCTCGTGGTGCGAAGACCGTTTAAAAATGGAAAATGGTTCTTGCAAAGCAGCGAGGCTGGCCTCTTCCGGATCCGATACCTGAGTAACTACTCGAAAGATAGATGAGCGCGGTGGGTGCTCAAGGCGATGCAATTCCAGGATCGCCTCTCACTCTGGGCTGAGAAGGACCTGCCTGATACAAATCCCACGACGTTGTTTAAGGTTGAGATTCTGTAAGAGTGTCAGTATATATATAAATGAGAAGGTATTACCTAGAAACTCGATGCTCTACCATATAAGATGATATGTAGCTTTGCACAACTCCCAGGGTCAAGTTTTAGTATGGTAGGCGTGTATGAACTCTGCTAGAAGCATCTTCCGGTTCCCTACTCAACAACTTAATAGAGTGCTAACCAGACATCAGCCTGCGGTCAGCATAGTTGTACAATATGGATTAGATTAAGACCTTATTAATCTACCTATGTATTCAACGCCAAATAGCAACATAGTTGCCAACCGAATATTAACAAATCCCCTAATATCCCCTTTCACACCGAAGAAAATAAAGCACACCGTATCTCCCCCATTTTAACCCAAGAATGTAATTCATTAAGACATTTTCCGTCAAGAAATCACTCCCCTCTATCGCCTTGCAATGCAGCACATGATGCCGGTTCGTCCAATGAACCAGAGGAAACCGAAGAAGCGAACAAGAGACAGCACAGCTGTCGAGTAAAGAAGGAAGCGGAAATACATGGGGGTTCGTACATCGGCGGCTTTCTGTGATGGGTGGTTAGCTTGCTGCTTGAGTGAAAGAGGTGAGTGTGAGTTACTTACCGAGACACCGAGTGAGATAAAGTCATCGGTTGTGACAAAGACAATCAGAACAATATTGCATAGCAACCAGAGAATAACGAGACCGGTACGGAAGGACTTGTACGAGTCTTCAACGTCCTTCTTCTCAGGCTGTTCGTCTGCCATTTCGCTCATGGGCGCAAGGGCTCGCCATACGACCTTCTCGAACTTGCTGTCGATATCCTCCTGCTCCTGCTCAATTTCTTCAACGACGGCCTCAGTGCCCTTTTCGCTCTTGATGATGGTGGCAGAAGGCAAGTGCTCGGCTGAATCGGAACCCTTTGTTCCCCAGGACACGTCGTGCCAGTTGTTGAAGGCGTAGACCATCAGGATGTTGATGTAGGTCGACATAAGGACAAGGTACTGAGGGAATGAGTGGAACATGTGCCACGGGTCGAGATAGAGGAAGGACGCAATGTAGTTGAGACCGTAGATGGTGAAGAGGGCAATGATGATCAGACCTGCCACGCCGGTGTCGCCACCAAAGAAACTATCCCAGAACGCTTGCCCCGACTCGAAGGAGATTTGGTTCTCGATAGGCGAGCTGGTGAAGGCTCGATACACGAGATAACCGGTCAAGACAAGGAGGTAGAGCTGGATCAAGCCAAAGACCATGAAGGAGAGGACATAGGTGTATTGAGCACCCTTGGGTCTGTTTCCGAGAGCGAGGACGAACTGCAGAACGAGGAAGGCGACGTAGATGTATTTAATGAGGACGTTGACAATAGGTGTGACGGTATCACCGAATGGCCATCCGTGGTATCCAGATAGAATCTGTGGTGTGCCGACAAGCTGCATGATGATGGTGGTGGTGAGATAGAAAGCCGCAAGCGAAAACCAACTGAACAAGACGTTTAGCAAGTTGTAAACGAACTGAATGTGCAGGAAAAGCTGTCGAATGATGCTGTGGCCGGATCGATACATTCGGCCGAAATGCAGGAGAGAATACAGAGACATGGCGAAGGATCCGTTGAGCCAACGACGTCGCTGGCCGATAAATTCAGCGGCGCCTTCAGGCACGTCGGTCTCGCCCTTGGAGGCCTTGATATAGCTCAGATGCCATTTCTGAGAGGCTTTGGCGACCAACTCGAAGCAAAGAATACGGTCTTCGGCCAAGAACATGTTCTTCTTGAAGATGTTCATACCGTCGATACCCTTCTTGCCCAGTGTTTTGGAGAGCGTGTGATCGCCGTGGAAGTACTGTTCCAAAGGTCTGCCCATAATAGCACGGAATCGGTAGGCTGAGAAAGCACCTGGCAAGACACTAACGTAGCCAAAGGCACTTTCCAGTGGTTTATCGAGGACGTTTGAGATCTTGTACTCGAAATTCTGAACCGCGACGAGCGGATTGAGCAGCATTTTACCTCCCTTGCCCAACATGACGTGAATCTCTCCGCAAGCGCCGCCCAGGTCACGATCGTTATAGAAGCCTTCCCACAGGGATAACAGGGCGCGAGGACCGGGCTTTGTTCCAGCGTCGATGAGGATGGCGACTTCTGGGTTCAGGATGCGACCGAAGGCGTTGAAAAGCCAGCGATGCGAGTTGATCTTCTTGCTGTTCTTCTGCTTGAGACAGAAGATGAACTGCACGGGCGGGAGGTTTTTCTCGGGCTTGTCGTGCGCGGGTCTCACGAGCTGTTGATCGGGTGTGACGGAGATTTGACTGGTATACTCGAAAATATGCGCGACTGTTTCCTTGCCGTTCACGTCCTTTTTGAGGACACCATCCTGATAGATACCGACGGTTGCGAGAACGTCGAAAACGTTCTTGTCGACCTTGTCGATACCATCAAAGACGAGACAGACAACAATCTTCTGCCAAGCTGGGCCTCCCTTGTTCCAGAACTTGGAGCGCTTCAGGTTCACAATGTCCCGAACGTTCTGCATCACACCATGGAGGGTTCGTGCGAGCAGCACCTTGTCCTCATTGTAGTACGTGATGGCGATGAGAAGCTCGGTGTGGCGGTTGTACATTCGCGGACGGAGGTTGAA
Source organism: Fusarium abutilonis (assembly GCA_021655885.1). Lineage (NCBI taxonomy): Eukaryota > Fungi > Ascomycota > Sordariomycetes > Hypocreales > Nectriaceae > Fusarium > Fusarium abutilonis. The sequence continues at coordinate 15,803 of JAJJWN010000009.1, forward strand.
GCCGTTACGCAGCGTAAAGTCGTTGGGGTCGCAGGTTGCTGCTGTGTAGCGCATCTTTGTGAACTCTTCCTCCATGCTTCCAGGACCGTTGCGGTACCTGGGCTCAATAGCGTTTTTGACGGCGCTGGGAACGGGGTAGTCGATGCTCAGAACGGAGCCTTGAACAAGCTTGACCTTGCGAGTCTTCGAACGGCCGAGACCACCGGGTCCAAGCTGTGCCTGCTGCTGTCGCATCATCCAACTCTCGTCGGCGTCGAATTCGGCATATGTCGAGTCAGGGCGACCGTGGGCAAAGTCAGGAACAGACAGAGTTTCGTGCTGTCCAAAGGCCTCCATTGTAGGGGCACGATGCATGACAGAGAGACGAGACTCTGCCAGACGCGAGGCTTCAACATCGTACTCAGGCTCAGGGTATTCGTAGCCTGGCGAGCCTGGAGGCAGACCCTGATGGTCGTGGGAATAGTGACCAAAGCTTCCAGGTCCATAGCTGTTGTGACCAAAGCTACCTTGGCCGTCGTAGCTAGCCTGACTCAAGCTTCCTTGATACGAGTGGTGCAGAAGATCGCGGCTCGAGTCGTTTTGCTCGGGGACAGGTCGTTGTGCGCCGAGAGGAGGGGGAGGGGATAGTGATTCGTAGTCGGGTTCGTATGGGTTGCTGCTCACGAGAGATCGATTGGGGCCACTGTTATCGTCGGACTCACGAAAGTGGTACTGAAGCGAAAGAAGGAAAAAGTCAGATTGAGTTGAGTTGTTGGCATGAAGTTAAAAGGTCAAAACTCACAGCTTGGCCAGCGGGAAGATCTTGCATCTCGCGTGGCGCATCATAGTTTGGGCCATTCTCGTTGTTAAAGACCATCTTTGCGCTTCTCTCTGCCCGCAGTGGAAAGGCTGAATGGTGGGGGGGTAGAGAAGAAGGACAAGAAGCAGCCTTGCGCGCGATTGTCTGTTCAAAAACTTGCAGGCTACCTTGTTCAAATATGGATGGATGGTGATGATGACATGCAAATACGGTACGATACAATGCAATGCATGCAATGCAATGCAATGCGATTTTCCGATCGGAAGTGCCGGGCAGTGATGCAATCGGCGGCACTGGAAAAGGGAATTAATAAACGAGAGTTACTAATGGAGGAAACCCTCTTGATGATGCCCTTTGTCTGGGAAAGATGCTGAAACGAGAGGACACCGTAGTAGATGAGAATTGGCAAACCGAAAAAGAGGAAATGGGAAAAAAAAATTTGGGAAAGCTTTCGAGGGCGGTTGGTGCGCTGTTATTTCTCTCCCTCTCTCCCTGTGCTACCTACTACTGACTGACTGAAGCACTGCAAGACATCCAACACAGTAAGAAAAAAAGGAATAACTGGGGATTTGCATCCTTGTTAGTCAACGATCGACTTTGGCCGCGCAACTAGCGTCTCCATAATGGGCCAGTCAGAGGACATGCAATTGGGTGAGAGGGATAGACACTGACGTAGTCTCTCTGGTCATGGCTCCTTGTCAGCCCAGAGTCAGCAAAGAATCGTTGGCAAAAAGGTGCTATTTTTAGGAGTTCTCAGTAACGATAACAAAGACTGAGCCTCGTGTACGCGCATTCTCCTGCGTGTACCCATTGCCTCAACCAGCCAAACAACCACCTTCATTCAGGTCATGTCTGTCTGTCTGTCTGTCTGTTGTGAGCCAACATTTCCGGGCGGCATTCCCCTTACATTTGCAGCTGTGGCTGACCACTAACGGCCCGTTACGTCAAAAAATAAAAAACATGGCGTTAATTTTAGAGCCTGGGACGTTGACGTTACAAGTAGAAACAGCCATAGACCCCACTTTGACTCCGTACCCATATGTAGGAACATTACTTAATTACTCTCTGTACTGTCTGTACTGTGTTGTTGTGCCTGACCTGTACAACAGACAATAGGTAGCTAACGTTAGGTACCCCACGCAAGCACACTCGCATTAAAATAAAAATAGAAATCGAAATAGAAATATGAGAAGCAGTAAAAAAAGAGTGTGTCAACTGATCAGCAGTTGCAAGGGCAAAACAAACAACAGCTGGCCTGGCCGTCCGTCTCACGAGATCCAAATAAATATCCCCTCTCAGTCATATCAGACAAAGACAACCCTCTCCCCATGTCACTTTCACGCACTGACGCCATCAAGCCATATCCTGTTTTTTTTTCTCCCCTTGTTCCGACCGTACAGTAAGTACCATTGTGTTAATTAATATGAGCCCCGAACGGGAACAGAAAAACAACGGGAAACAAGGAAACGATGCTTAATTGCTTGTTTTATAAAGTCTCTGTGAACATTTTCCGATCCTACAGTAACATTACCATGCATATTATGCTGCATCCATCATCAGATTGCATCTCCCACGATGACGCCATTTAAACATTCCGACTTTTTAAGCGTCATTCACTCACTAACGAGCGGCACAGCGCAAAAGCGCAGTTCTAAGAACAAAACAACAGCTGATTATCGGCCATTCCGCTTCGATCGCCCTACGTTGGCATAGAAGCTTTCCGTGTACTCTTCAGTGGCTCTCTCTCTCTTCCTGCGACGGTCCTTGCCAATATCGCACGGCGCATACCCTTGTCTCGCCTCATTTCAAAGTGCAAAGGCCATGCCATGTCAGCATTACAGAGTGGTTAGACCAGGTTCCAGAAGCTTGGAACCTAACGCTAAGTTACGACTCTTTAGGGTAATCTGCGCAGATTGCGATGGTGAAACAAGAAACCAACTCCAGTCATTATCAGATGATGGTGCGTCGTTTTTCTTTATCACAGTCACTGAAATTCTCATGGCAGCGATAAAAGTACACAGCACATCTCAGCAATCGGACGAAAACAAAGGCAGACTAGAAAAAAAAAGAAGACGCGCAAACACATATACCCATCTGTAATTGATAACTGTCGCAAATCGCTACAAATCATTATTGACAACAGACTGGGAATAGCCTCAACTACCGTACCAAGTCGACAAGGCTTATCGACCCACAAAGGACGCCAGCCATAAGACTCCAAACAACGCCAGTCATAGCAAAACTTTTCATTTTGGACAATGTCAGACCAACAACATGACCACCCATAGACTCTTGGGGCAATAAACACCCGGCACACTGAATTAGTCATCCTTTTCCTTGCACACTTTCTTAAACTCCTTCAGTATAATCTACAGCCCGTTAGTCAGCAGCGTCAGTGAGTAACACACATTCCACTTACCTCAAAATCATGGTCCGCCATCGACATAAACGCCGGCGTCCTGTCCAGCTTCAGCTTACCCACGCGTGGACTCTTGATTCCAAACGCAATCCTCGCTAGGAATCGCGCATCATCTCGAACATCTGTCGCCTTGAGCACTTTGCTAAACGCCTCTCTGTCCATGCGCTTGGGCGACGCAGGCGGTAGCTGCACCGGTGTACCCGTGATGCAGAATGTGCAGTGCCCGCACTCCTTCTTGTTGTCAGGTAAGCCCATGCCAAAGTGCTGGGCGAGGGAGAGGGCGAAGCACTCGGAGGCTGTGATGAGCTTGACCACGTCCTTGAGTCTATCCAGGGCCTGCTTCTCGCGCCTCTTTAGATCCTCATAAAGCTTATCCGTCAGATCGTCAAGCGCGGCATTAGTTTTGGGGAGCTTGCCCAAAACTTTGTACTTTTGCTCTACGCCACCCACGGTGAGAATGATGACACCGTGATTGTTGAGATCGTTGAGAAGGTTGACGAGATCAGCGCGTCGTAAGCCCTCGGCTGATGCAACTTGAGTCGGATCGATCGAGAAGTACTTTTTTGCCTTTTTGGAGTGCTTCAAAATCGCTTTCCCTTCTGGCGAGTTGTCACCTTTGAGTCGAGTGTAGTACCGCGAAGTGGCTTCGAACTTGTACGAGCTGTACTCTGGTGTCGTGGCGCGGATGAGATTGAACCTCAGTTCAAGCGCAGCGTAAATTACGCTAAGAGGGCTAAGGCGGATGTCGAATTCTGATGATTGTCCGTAGTGACTGACTTTGAACGTCTCGCCTGGGGGCAGCTTGACAACATCGCAGTCAAAAATGTCCGAGAGTAGATTGCGCAACGACTTGCGAGATGGCAAGTCTCCACGTGCAAAGTTCTCGCGGATCCAGAAGTCTTCACGGCAGAGGTAGAGCATACAGTAGCTCTGTTTTCCGTCACGGCCGGCGCGTCCCACCTGTTGGCAGTATTCTTCGACGGTGCTTGGAACATCCCAGTGGACGATATTGCGGATATCTGTGATTGTCAATAGATGCTACCCAATGGGCGAATAAGACTAACCTGGCTTGTCGATTCCCATGCCGAATGCGATAGTTGCAACCACCTGGGCTATCATTAGTGCACGTCCAACAAGTTACGCTGCAATAGTCTCACAGTTTGGATTTTGGAAGTCATAAACTCTTCTTGAATCTGTTTCTTCTCGTCCACTTTCATGCCGGCGTGAAAAAAGGCGGCAGGAAATCCTTTTTTAGTAAGATGTTCTGCCAACTCTTCGGCTTGCTGAATCTATAATCAGTGGCTGAAGAGCGACAGGATGAATGAGATTCAAGAACCTTTTGGAGAGTGGCATAGATAAGGGTCGAGCCGGGATGAGTCTTCAGGAACTCGTAAAGCAACCCGTACTTGTCTTCCTTGGCCTTGACGGCTTCGGCTTGCAGTCGAAGGCTGCGAACTGATTAGCATAAATAATTGCAGCCTTGATCCAGCAAGATCTCACTTGGGGCGATACACAGATGTTCTGAAAACACCCTCCTTGGAAATGTCGAACGCTTCGCAGATGTCATCAATGACAGCAGGTGTAGCCGTGGCTGTCAGGCAAATGACACGCTCCGCTTTGATTTCTTGAACAAATCGAGCGACTATCTCACGTTAGTACGCTTGAAAGAGTGCAGTTAGGTGATGAAGGGGGAACCTTTGAGATAATCAGGACGGAATGAATGTCCCCACTAGTAAAAATGTTAGTTCCCAAGATAGTTTGTGAGATTGGGAGCAGAACATGCCTCTGAGATGCAGTGTGCTTCGTCAACGCCAATTAATCTGACTCCGCCCTTGACTCGCTTCATCATTTCAACAAACCCTTCGTTGTTAAGGCGCTCGGGAGCACAATATAACAGGCGAAGTTGTCCCTGACGAAGATCCTGGTTGATCTTCTGAATTTCCTCCCAGGTCTTTGTCGAGTCAATGCATTCCGCTGCAATACCTTTCTTCTTGAGGGTATCGACTTGGTCCTTCATCAGGGCGATCAAGGGTGATACGACGATGGTAATGCCCGAATCATCGGCGTGTCGCTCTTTGGTCTGAAGGTCCATCTCGGGAAAGGAAATGGCTGGTATCTATGTAGTAAGATCAGTACATGATACCGCCAGATGTAGGGATGAGCATACCTGGTAGCAAAGTGACTTTCCCGCACCAGTGGGGAAGACAACAAGAGCGTTTTCGCCACCGAGGAGTCGGGCAATGGCAGCTTCTTGTTCATGACGGAAAGATTTATATCGGAATTTGTCCGACAACATCTTTCGTGCAAGTTGAATCCATTGTGTCTTATCAAGTCGACTATTGGTGGTATCATTGGTTGTGGCTGGATTTTGTCGTGCCTTTTTAACAGGAGCCAAGTCTGGGACATCGTTCTCTTTGTCCCTGCCGTGCTTCCGCGTGACCTTCCCCGTCAGATCTTCTTCGTCGACGTCGTCAAATAACAGATCATCTTCATCTACATCATCGAAAAGAGCGTCTCCAGAGTCAAAGTCCTCATCTTCCGAGAGGGCCATCGCATGGAGCAAGATGCGTGATTGAAGCTGGTTGAGTGTGAGCGGGCAGATTGAACTGTAGTCTGCTAGCTTCTGGGAGTGTCCAAGTTCTGATGGATGATGAGGCCTAGTGGATTGTTGATGCGTCGAATGATTGAACGTGTCCTCGTATAATGGTGATGATCATCCAGACGCGCGGAGAGTGGAGCGCGGGTGACGCCAAATCACGTGCCGTGCCTGAGTGGATGAATGGAAACGTCATCGACCCTACAGTTCTACCCCTCGATCATCCATGGTCTCTGTGTTTACGATTTTAACGTTGAGACGAGAAAGACGAAATTCTTACGTGTATATACGCATAGTATTCATAATTTATTAGAAGTCATGACGTCCAGTATTCTTGGTATCGGCGAGAGACATTTATCTATATAAGTCCGACTTTCTACGTGTCTAATTGTCTCACCATCTTCACATTTGAGTATACACAATCAAGACATACTATCATCTACACCAAAGAACACTACAATCATGGACGGAATTAGCCAGAACGACCACAACCAGGGCGTGTCCCATGCAAGTGCCCACTCCAAGGTCCCTGAGGGTGTTCAGCGACAAGCTCCCAAGGATCTCGAGGAATCTCTTCCAGACTCTGTGTGTTACCCATTGTCAATCACCCCCGATAAATTCTAACGGCTTCAGGTTCATCCCACTGGTTCCAACCCTGGCCAGTCCACCAACCAATCCCACGCCAAGGGTGGCGGCGATGCTTCCATTGTTCCTCAGAAGCTTCAAGAGAAGCTTCCCGAAAGTGTTGAGCGAGCTGTACCTAACGCCATCCACGACACTGGCGACAGCAAGAAATAAAGGGATTCGGGTGAGAATGTGATGCATCTCATGCACGTTGAGCTATCCGTCTGCGAGATGCCTGTACGATTTGTGAGATATAGATCTTGCCCCATACTTAACACTATAATCAATTTCAGTATTAAAAAATATGAAACATTATGGAATGCGCGAGTGTGTATGTGTGTTCGTGGTGTCAAATCGTGTTGGTGAGTCGTTAGTTGAGCAAGGATATCGTTACAGAGCGAGTCATGATGACAGAATATCATCCAAAGTATGGGAACTGAACTCTCCATTCACAGGTATAGAAAGAGACTAGTTGCAAATATCACGACCGCCGTGACCCCATGTCCAATGCTAGCATTGGCAGCCTCTTCCTCCACCTCCCCTTGAACACTTTCACTATTCGCAAACTTTCGCACAACGACAGCATCCCCAACTCCGACAATAGTGCCGAACATGAGGCAGATTCCAAGACATTTCTTCGTGACCGCTGCTGCAAGCGGGCTTGCCTGACAGATGGGAGAGAACTGCCAGAAAGCAAAGAGTCCAAGCGTGCTGAGGCCCGTGCCAATGTTGCGCAAGCCGGACGTGTAGATCAGGGACTTCTGAAAGCTGGCAGAATGTGAAGCAGGGCCCTTTTCAGTGGGTGGAGCTTGTAATCCGAATAACCGTATGGAATTGTTGGGCGATACGAAGCTGTAGATGCCAATACTGATCCCGGTCAGACCAAAGAGGAGGGGTGAGGCTGAGACCGCTGAAGCTGTAGAGAAGGCCGATGACATGCTGGGTATATATAGCTTCGAACAGTATTGATGTCTAGATTCAGCTTCTGAGAGGCCGTGAAGCAGGATGAAGTCACTGAACGAATCAATGATATTAAATGAGATTGCTAAAGCATTGAAAGATGTTAAAGACATTGATGTCAGATCGAAGTCAAGAACTACTACATACGAGCCCGCCCTTGTAGATGCATAATTCTGTGTATAAAGCTAACTTCAAGACTAGTGTCACCATGGCAGCAGCACCTATCTAAGCTTTATTGCATTGTCTTGGAACTCATGTATAGTACTTAATTAGCTAAAGGTTACGTCCCTTGAGAAATGAAACAGAACAAGCTTCATTGCGATCTTGTGAACCGCATGCGATTCTTATGGCCCTATTGTTCCTAGATGACTGGCAGATTGTGATACTACGGTGATCAACCATCTTTGCGGCGATGATCTCTCTTCTACCTGCTCTCTTGTCACAGTTTCCTTCGTGCACGTTGGGGCGTCGGGGTTCTCGAACACGTATGAGGACCTGAACTGACCTGCACGGTGAGAAAGCATATAATTGATAGAGAATTGGCTAAACATAAGAAGCCTTTGCTTTTCTCTCACCGCTTAGACCACTTGGTCCGTTATCTTTTACGTCGACCATAGCGAGTGCCTCGTCTCGTTTTACACTTTTGCATGCCAGGTCATGGCTCACAACCAGTCCTACAATAACGGCATCACTTCCAATTGGTAATACTATAATCTAGTTAACATACAAGTATCTAAACGATGATGCTATGTTTTGAACTTGATACTCAGCCTAATTCCAAAGCTATACTCTTGGTATTGGGTACTAGCGCGCAAACTTGGCTCGGAGGCTTGGCCATCACCAACTGCCACAGGTCGAAACTGTTGGTTCCTTTACCGGACTTGAATCACGTAGGTTGACAAATATTACCCGTGTCTAAGACTAAGAAAGGGTTAGACTTGGCAGATTACACCGGTTGTGAAGATCGGTATCGAATGCTGATTCATGATCGTGTAGAGTTCAATAGACGAGTTTTTGGTAACTGCGAGTTTGAAACTACGAGACCGTTGCAACGGCAGGTAAGCCAGAGCCTACATAGGTATGGTATACAGGGTCTCAATGACAAGACATCCATATAGTTTCAGGAGCCACGCTAAGAATTTCTCTGAGCCAGACATGACCACCACTAGTTCAAACACTGAGGCGGAAAAGGAAATTGCCAAGAATGTTTGCATTAAAGATGGACAGACGACATAACGGAAAGGCCAACAGAGAGTTTCAGGTAGCCGTTTTAAGCTGAAGTCTGTTTGTCTGGTAGATCGCCCTAATCAGCGCTTTGGGCAGAACTCTATATGGGGGATAGCCTCGTATTTTCGTGAAGACGCTGGGGATGATTCCAGTGAACGGGCCCCTTGAATTGGTCCCAATAACCAGGTGGCTAGGCTACTAGGTTCTCGTTACCAAACCTAATTGCGTTAATTTGGGCTTTACGCACTCACTCACAAACTTAAACTTTGGTCCAACAATCCCTGGACTAGAAAAAAAAGCGACTAACATGCCAAGCTGACAAGATGTTCTAGTACGCCACACAACGTAGAAGAACAGACACGGGACATAGTCAGTTCTTTGAACCCCGGAAGTCCCGACGTTGAGACCCGTTAGGTGCGGTGTCGACGTGTCGTTATGATACCGATCTCTACAAGGTTCTATCGCCTTGGTGAATCGTGGGGGATTTGATGCAACATTGAGCAGATCCGGTAGATCAAATCTCCATATCATGTCAATGGATGTGGTTCCATCAACTCGGAGCCAGACTTTGGAGATCTTGACATGTGTGATCAGGTGGAGAAATATACTTCTCGGACAGAAATAGCACGCATTTGTATATTTCAGTGGACAAGGTTGTCTGATAACAGAGCAATATGCTGTTGACAAGCGATACTGAGGATGATCCCTGGGGTTGGTTGATAAACACTCAGCAATCTGTAATGAGCTGAAATACTACCAGCAGTTCATGTCTGCCCCGAGCTTTGTTGGTGGAAGACCCTGATTGCGACCCTAGATTGGTAGTGAGCATGAAAGAAGGCGTTAATCAAACAGGCCAAGCTTTTATTGCGTTGGTGGAAGGTTGTTGTTCAAATTAGAGTTTTGCTCTTATTGTTCCTCCAAGGCACAAGTGTCGTGTCTTGTCCCTTGGCGTTTCGATCATAACAGAGGCTGATACAGCCGACGATCGGGATGAGACGATGAGTGATCTATAAGTCATCTTGTATACATGCTCATGACCTTTGGAGGATGTTAGTGACAGAGCTGTCACCTGTAGGAGCTAGGCACAATTGCCGATCGTAGTGCTACTCATTTTCTCTATCCAATGCCTACGAATCACAAGCTATGTACTGGAGTGGTCTGTCATCCAACACACATCCATTGGTTGAAGGATCAAGATAGCGTCCATGGTCGCATTAGCTGACTCGGTAAGATTACCGACACAAAGCATGCAAGTTACTCGTATTGACGATCCGGGGCCCCCCAAGTTGTTTGTCGGCATTGCCCTTCCAACACTTGCCCTCTTGGGCTGTAGCGTGCAAGCTATCTTGTTCAGCATTGGGTAGCCCCTTGCAGATCTTTGCACCATAGTTTGAGCCTTGCTAGTGCTTGGTCCGACCAAAGATTGTATCTTTAGCGGTGAGCATCATCATCTAAACAGGGTTTAAGAATCTGTCGCATCAAACATCTGACTGATTCACGCTGCCGAGAGAATGCGCAACATCAATCCGCATTGACATGTCGATCAATGGCTAGCTGACGTATGGAGTACTCTTTGACATGAGGGACGAAGGCTTGCCTAGTATATAGCACTGCCTACCACCTATTCTAAACCCTTCCCTACGTACGTCTCACTCTACTAAATATCGACTAGTTAATACCCTTAAGCCCAGAATGATTGATCTCGCTTCGATTTACTATGGCATGTTCTTGGGTGTGTTCGTCTTTGCCTTCGCAAAGGCTGTATCGCAAACAAGAGCCATTTGGAAACGCACCCACACCCTTCACAATGCTTACCTCTACATGATCTGGATCGAGGCATGGGTCAACTTTGTGTTTGCCATGATTACGTTCCTGTACTTGAATAGCATCATACCTGGAGAGTAAGCACCCCCCTCTCCCATGTCAATGATCCTCTTGCTTATCAACTGCAATCAGTCTCGGCTTTCTCATTGCCACAGTCCTCCTCTGGTCCATTCAAACACAACTCTTGCCCCAGATTATCGCCAACCGAGTAGCCTTGATTATGACCAATAGACGCCGAGCGAGTCAATTGAAATGGAGTCTTGTGCTCAGCATTGGAGTTGTCAATATCGCCGTCTGCTACATCTTCACTGTCGCACATCTACCAGACGCCACCAAGACTCAGGTTTTTACGAATATTGTGTTTGAGAAGGCAGAAAAGTCCTTCTTCCTCATCATCGATCTGGCCCTCAACCTATACTTCCTATACCTGGTGCGCTACCGATTGATCGCTGACGGACTGGGTAAATACTGGAGGCTGTTCAACTTCAATGCTGGCATGGTGTGTATCTCAACATCAATGGATATCTTCCTGCTTGGCTTTTTGAGCTTGCCTGATCCGTACCTGTAAGTTCAATGCACCACAGCTGATGAATAGTACGTTAATATGTGACTAGATACGTCCAGTTTGCGCCTCTCGCATATATCATCAAGCTCTATATTGAGCTGTTGATGGCCAACCTCATTTCCAAGGTTGTCAGGGGTGGCGGACGCAGCAATGGTGAAGGCTGGCACTCTAGCAGCAGAGACAAGTCTAATCCAACAGCCTATGGTCTCACCTCTCGTGTCGTTGTAACCAGCGGGCCCCCTGGAATCAGAGGCGGTAACCACATGCTGAGTAGGCTGGGCAAAGAGCCGGAAGATAATCAGGGCAATAATGGATCGCAGGTACATCTTGCTACATATCCAGAGCCTCATGGAATCACAAAGACTGTTGAGACTACAGTCATCGTGGATGATGGAGATAGCGATAGAACATCATCCAAGGCGAGTGTGTAGAATAATAGGTAACTAATGATGGAATAACGGGATACTTCTTGAATCAGGGAAGAACTTATAACAGTACATACTACTTTAATACAACAGCAAATGTTTATATTGAGCTCGAGAAGGCGACAAAACCCGTGAACGGACAATGCTTGATCAACTTACTCTAGTAACGTAGGCTGCAACGTAAGTACGTACGCTTTCATCAACTTATATCGCGCCCGGCACACCAGAAATATGCTACCCTACTAGAAGAGGTCTGCTCCAAAAAAAATATAGAAGAGATGAAATATTACAACTAATATCCTCAATACCCGGCCATAAACGTTCCTCACACTAGGTACTCAAAAGGTGACTGGTAAATCGATAACTCCAACATCCCGGCGTAGAGGTGTGTAGTTGACTTCCGCCAGAGGCACAGCGATTTCAAGGTCAGGGAACTTCCGATATAGTGTCGCTGTAATGAACAAATCAGCAAACCAGTCAAGACATCCATTCAGGCTCTACTACGTACCAAAAACAGTTGCCAGCTCAGTCTTGGCAAGATGCTCAGCAATGCATCGGTGATCGCCGAAACCAAAGCCCAGGGGATCTTCAGCAGGCCACTTGCGGTGCATGTTGAACTCGTCCGGGTCTTCGAAGGCTTCTTCATCTCTGTTGGCTGACTGATTGGAAGCGATAATGCCTTCGTTTGCTCGGATAAGCTGATAGAACGTTGGTTTATGTAACTATTATATCTTTCTTAGGAACTCTCAAGACTTACCTTTCCGCCAATTTCAACGTCCTCCTTCGCAGTTCGCTTTATGGCTAGTGCAGATGCGGTATGGTAACGGCATAGCTCCTCGACAAATTTGGGGGCCAGTGACGGATCAGATTTAAGCTGGGCTAGCTGATCTGGGTGCTGTGCCAAAGTCACGACCCCCTATCGATTATTAATAACGAGCATATAGGAGTTAATGTAGCAAGACATACCAGAGCGATCATGTTCACCATGGTGGCGTTGCCGGCAACAAGGAGCAAAAAGGCAATTTGGACTGCGTCAGCCTTTTCAATGTTTCCAGGTTTCACTTGTTCAGTGCAGAGCTTGGTGATTAGGTCGTCTTTCGGGTCTTGGAGCCGTTTATCAACCAGACTCGCAAGGTAGTCAAGGAGTTCCCTATCCGATATTAGTATTGAGTAGGGTCATTTGATGATGGCAGTGAACGGACTTATTTGCAGCAGATGCTTCTCGAGCAGTGGAACTTCCGTTTGTACGAATGGCATTCTGCTGTGTGAGATATTCCAGGTCATGGAAGGGAACTCCGAGGATGGTATAAATGATCTGAATGGCGATTAGTTACGACCTTGAGCAGTATGGCGTTTCCACATTGGACTTACATAGGAGGGTACCGGAAGTGCAAATTCTTTGATGAGGTCCACCGGGCCATCGGCGCAGCCTTTCAGCTTTAAGCTCTCGAGAAGATCGTCTACCGTCCTTTGAATGTACGGCTGCAGCTTCTTAACAGCCTCCGGAGTAAAGATCGACTCCACCATACCCCTATGCCAATCGTGAGCTCTTTATTGACAGCATCTAGGCTTAATGGCAGCTCACCTCTGCCGCATATGGTCTGGGGCATCCATGTCCACAAAAGTTGGTTTTGCTTTAGCAGCTTCTTTTCCGCCGGCACTTAGCTCTGGGAAACCAGGGCGCGTGCGGACCTGGATTGCGTGTGGTTTAGCAAAAGCTGTAGTTAAATGATTCGCGGGACTTACTTTGGAGAGCTTATCAGATGTAGCAACAAAGACGACATCTTTGTACTTGGTCACCAACCAGCCAAGACTTCCATCGAAAAGTCTGACTTGGGAGACGGGATTTGTTGCTCGCAGTTTGGCGAACTCAGCTGGTGGCTCCAAACCAGAGGCACGTTCAAAAGGAAAGTTGGGCGCATCTGAAGCCATCGTGGTAACGTGTCGCGTTTGCGGGTCACGAAGTAACAGTCGAGAAGGGAGGGGTAGGGAAGAAACAAGAGATGACATGATGTTGGGCGTGATAGGACAGCTTTTATGGTTGTACGAAGATGGTGACGGAAGAGATCGGAATCTGGACAAGTTTTCTTGAATCATATATACGCATTCGTGCGCAATGGAAATCATGAGACTTTTTTGATTTCCAATCACTGCATCATTTGTTTGGACCATCCTTTATTACACTCTCAACTATTACCGTTATGGCAACATGCTATCTAGGGTTTCCACGTACCATCATTCTAGCGTGGCACTTGTATCAGATGTTACGAATATCGGGATTCTTACTTGTCCATGCAATTTAAGCCACTTACTGACCGAATATGCAGGAATGATATGGCGATACACCGCTTTGTGTTAAGCTTGCGTGGAGAAAGCTGTAGTGTCATCACATGTCTGGTGATCGTCAAGTCATTCATCTATCAGACTGAGTCCTGTTGAAATGATTGCAAGAGAATCAGCCAAGCAGAATAATCTGATAACTTGTGTTGAGAAACTTGGTACACCTGGGAGATCCTTGACCGCCGCGGAGATGTACAAATTATAAAGCCGGCACTGGATGGAATACCTCGGATTAGAAAAAATGATATGATTCCATGGTCTGTCATCAAAGCATCCCACTTCTTTGGAATCATCGGCACAAATGCCACATGCAAGCTGAGAACGCCGTGCTTCCACTTTTAGTCATAATTTGACTCATGTGGCTTTTGAGTGAATAATGTATATCGGCATTTTCTTGTGTTTCGCCGCAAGGAGGCTCGAGTAATGCGATGGACAGTTTACCGATACACCCTGTCATGTACAATCTGAAGTTATATATAGCATACACAAGTGTAGTAAATATGTCATGGCTCACATATGTATGATAATGTCATAAATGCGCTCAATATTCTAATCATTTACTTTGCACCTACGTGAACAGATCAGTATCCAAAGTGAAATCGGAACGTGGTAAAAAGATGAAAAGGTCAGCAAAATTGAGTGAGAGAAGATCGATATACTGATAACAATATATAGCAAGTTAATAATAATTGATCATAATCCCAATGGTAAACAACATCTTCACAATCAAGGATTCAAGATTATACTTAACTGGGCTGTCGGGCCAGTTTCACAGGATCTAGACGCCGCAGCCATGTTATGGCCAATGTATTGCTTGTGAGATTCTAGCAGATGTTATAGCTATATGATTCGAGTATGAGAAGCAAAAAATGATACTTGATCAACATACCTGTATTTGAAGCCACTCGTGCGTGACCTTGAGACAGGAAGGGAGGAGTACAACAATACATACAGAAGGTCATCATACCCAATGTCATACCAAGAGTAAAAAAAAAAACATAGAGACTAGTCGTAACCTTTTCACCTTGCAGCACTGACCGAGGACAGCAAAGCCTGTCCGGATTCCGAAACGCGGGTTCATCACTTCGGATGCCGAAGAGCAAACAACTCTGTGCTCCCAGAGGTCTTTACAAATAATCAACTTGAATAAATACTCAAACACGTCTCCATTCAATTATTGAGAGACAAATTCTTACCAAAACAACCATGGCTGACCGGACATCTACCATACTGGCTGAGCTTAACAAGTTCTCAGCAGAGGACCTTTCAAGCAACGCCCAAGCTCGAAAGAGGGCTGCAGAACTGAGTAAACAACTAACGACGTCTCTGAGCGACCCTATAAACAGATCACTGGACCTCGCCTTTTCGGTATGTACTAAATGAAACGAATACGACTTTACGAAAGAGCTATGAGCTAACACTATGACTCCAGCCCTTTCTTGTTGTGGCCGCCCGGATAGCCATTGATCTCAATCTCTTCAATCTTATAAAGGCCCATGACGAAGGAATATCAACTAGCCAGCTAGCTCAAGAGTCGGGTGGCGAAACCCTACTCGTTTTTCGCATATTGCGTTTCTTGGCTTCTGGTGGAGTTGTTTATGAGAAACATGAAAACCTATGGGCCCCGACACCTGCCACTCACGCCATGGCAGAGCCTACTATTGTAGCTGGGTACACGGTCAGCTGGGATCTCATAATGCCAGCAGCTGTCAAAGCACCAGAATATCTACGCATTAAAGGTCATGTCTCACCGAGTGACCCAAGAGACGGATTCATCCAGTATGCGCACAACACGAAGGACGAAGTCTATGAATTCCTAACGACGCAGCCACGGATACTTCAAGACTTTATCACCTTCATGGGCAATACTATGGGTAACAGAAAATACTGGTATGACTGGTTTCCGGTCAAGGAAAGAATAATCGATGGCTCGGACGCTTCTTCAGTCCTTCTGGTAGATGTCGGCGGCGGAAAAGGACACGATCTACAGTCTTTCAACACTCTGTTCCCCAATAGCGGCACCTTGGTTCTTCAAGATATTCCACAAGTGGTGGATAAAATTGCAATCAACGATCTGCATCCATCTATCCAAAAGATGCAATACAACTTCTTTGAAGAGCAGCCAATCAAGGGTGCTCGCGCATACTTCCTACACCATGTTTTCCATAACTGGTCGGATGAGCAATGCTTCAAGATCTTGAAGCGTCTCCGCGAGGCTATGAATCCAGGCTACTCTAAGCTTCTCATCCATGATCTTATTCTTCCAGACGTGGGAGTGACTGGTCAACAGGGGATTTGTGATATGGTCATGATGACAGCTTGTAGCGCAATGGAGCGTTCGCGTGGGGAATGGACTGATCTTTTGTCGCGGGCTGGATTCGACATTGTCAGATTTTGGGTGGACGATGAGGACTCGGATGGGCTTGTTGAGGCGGTAGTTAAGGTGTGAGCATTGAGTAAAGAAGCTTGTGTTTCAAAGGCAAGCACTACTTCTTTCTATTTATAGGACTTGGCTATCAGTGCCAGTTCTGCAACGTCTATTCAGTTTGCATGAGGTGATAGATCTTGGAGATAAGATGGCTAGCCTGGTCATACGTGTCAACTATTCCTCTTATAGCCATTATGTCTTACAATACCACGACCTAGCGTTTTGACCGCCATTGGCCAAATATAATAAACAGCCTCTACAGATAGGATTGTAATCTTTCTTTACACATGTAGGAACTCACAAAGGCCACTGGTAATAAAAACCCAATCTGTAACGCACTGAACTTACAAGGCCACACCGTGAACGGATGTCTCAAACAGTAGACGGGTGATTAGATCTCAGATCTTAGATCAAACTATATCGAAAATATGCCGTGTCTTGGCTGAACTATTGCTGTGGGGCCTGATCTGCTAAGTTAGTTACGTACAATATTATGACGTCGAGATAGAACGAGTGAGGATATCTATTTGACCCGAGCAACACAGGGTAAACCCACTGAACCAGCGTATTATTATCGAATCTTTGAGCGTGGCATTGATCCAGATGTTGACAACCCTTCAAAGTGCCACGACCATAGCGAACTACCTGATGTCTTTCCAAGTCTTGAAGAAATTCTTCAATATCAGGAGCGTGTAAAGCAACGCATCACGGCTCTTTACGCGACAGAATTGCCTTACGCAGATCGCTGCGTCGCCCGTGCTCTCTGGATCGGATTTGAGCATGAGGGTTAGCCAAACTCACCCAAACATTCTTGTCATGATACTCATATTGACAGGTCTTCATGCTGAGACATTTCTGTTCATGACCATCCAAAGTCCCAATATTCTACCACCTCCCGCCCTTGTTAGACCAGACTTTGCAAAACTCGCCAAAGAAGCTGCATCGCGTCGGGTTCCAAACCCTTGGTTCAAGGTGCCGAAGCAAAGCTTCACGATCGGATATCATGATCCTGAAAGTGATGATGGGCCTCATCGGTTCTTTGCGTGGGATAACGAGCGTGAACCGTATGAAGTCCATGTTCAACAACTTGAGACACAAGGTCGACCAGTTAGTAACGGCGAGTATGCGAGTTATCTAGTACATGTCAAGTATCCAGACATCCCAGCAACCTGGAGCAAGACACGCAATGCTGTCAAAGACGAGGATTTCACTACGTTTATCGCTCGTCACACTGTAAAAACAGTCTGGGGTTCAGCTCCACTGAAGCAAGCGTTGGATTGGCCAGTTATGGCTTCGTTTGACGAGGTCGAGCGATATGCCAATTGGGTTGGTGCTCGTCTTCCGACACTTCACGAACTCCGTAGTATTCACGAACTTGTTGAGCGTTGCCGCAAAGCTCCAGAAAGTGAACTGAACAAGCATTTCCATACGGATCCTCGCGCCATATTCGTCGATTAATCAGGCACAAACTCAGGATTTCGTAACTTTCACCCAACAGGAGTTACACACAAAGATTATCTTTGCGGTCTGGGCGATACTGGTGGTGCAGCTGAGTGGACGCAGTCGCTTTTCGCACCGCAGCCTGACTTCAAGCCTATGGATATCTATCCTGGATATAGTGGTGAGTCTTATTGCTGATAGTATAACATCAGTGCATACTGGATTTGTTTCATCTGACAAGTCTTGGTAGCCGACTTTATGGATGGGAAACACGTGGCTGTGGTAGGTGGGAGCTGGGCATTGCACCCACGCATTGCTGGTAGAAAGAGCTTGTAAGTTTCTAATCCTTTAATTATTCAAGCCATCCTTACACATCTTAGCTTGAACTGGTGGCAGAAGAAATATCTTTGGCCATGGGTCACTTTTCGGCTTGTGCAAGATGTCGAGTAGTGTGTAGCTCTCAACTGATGCTGCTGTTCCTGTTCTATCGACTTCATAGCACCACTGCGAAAAGAATTAAAGCTCAACCAGCTTTGCCGAGAGTCGCTGCCGACATCAATAGATCAAGGAAGATTATGGCGAGACTTGAAGTGGATTTTGCGGATACTTTTTAGCTTTTCGTGACATCATAGAATTCGAATTGACTTTGAATTGGGTCTTAGACACGATCGATTTGCGAATATAGACTGTAGTCAGACCATCTCGATCACGCTATTGCTCAGCTGTTGCTCCTAGTGGAAACTTCGATGCCGTATTTCCCGAGAGATTAGATCATATTATATCGACAGTTCAAATTATTCAAGTAGGCCACTTCCCCTGTATATCATAGGCATCACCATCACCATCATTTCTTGATATTGTCTATCCAACAGTTGAAAACAGTATTAATCACAATGTCATTCCCGCGATACCAGACAAACACCCCCTTGCATTCTACTTTCGAAAAGGACATACTCAACACACATCTGGTCTACGACTATGACGCTACAGACGCCAATGGAAACCCAGAGACATGGCGCTATGAGATCTGGTTCTTCTCCAAAGACCGCGTGGTTTATAGAATCGACGGTGGCCCTATGAAAGGTCGTATCAACTACCAAACCGCGGCCTACCAGTGTATTCGACCAGGAGAGTTGTGGCAGATCAATTGGCTCGAGGAAACGGGAACAATTGTTTCGTTGGTGTACGATATCACGAGCAGGACAGTCAGCGGCATGTTGGGCTTCTCAAAGGGCCATTGGGAACATGCTGAGGAAGCACACGGTGATAAGCGAAATCCAGAGGATTTTAGTCGATGGAAGGAACTTGCGAAAATCGGAAATCAGACGGAAAGGTTCATCTTGACAGAGCAAGCTCATATTGTTGAAGTGTTTAAAGGAGCGGGTAACTTGGTGGCTATCAAGGAGGATGATCCAACGCTGTAGTTTTATTGGCTGTTTAGTAGAGAGAGTATTTATTATATAAAATCAAGAGTGTATCTTTCAGTCATTTACCCAGAAGCACTCCCTACAAGGTCTAGCGTCTTCATCAATCCTGGTTTGACATGTCAGGAAACACGGAATGTCACCTCGGAAGATCGCGGCCGTTTGATGATCTTTGTTAATCCACCAAAGAATGCCAGGCTATGAAATGATGCAAGATGTACTACAATGGCGAAAAATATGCGACAAGGTGTTTGACCAACAGCAATCCTTGTCCCCATGGCGCGATCGGAATTCGGATAGGGAACTTCCTTATTCTGGTATCAAGGCCGAGCTACAAGTGACAGTTATTGGTACGGCAAAAGACAAACAGAAAAAATGTCATGTTAACGATATCAGCCGAGTTGACAATGAAATGGCGACATATAAGTATTAAAATGCCTTTGGATTAGCCAGTGGAGAGTATTATATTACAATACGTGTTTTTTATGATGATTAAAAAACTTACTTCTTCGCTAGATAGCGTTAGCACAAAGTTAGCTGGTCGCTCAGGGATGAGGTATAAAAAGTCAGCCTCTTCTCATCTCTCGAGTTTAGGAAAGGTCGAGTCAAGATATCGCTTGAAAGATGCGCTTCCTATCACTTTCTCTCTTCTCGCTTCTCAGCCCGGCTGTAAGTGCCAGCAGGGGTCCGTTTCTCGAAGAAACCGGCGATGGCTCGTGGGTCATCGGCAATGATCTGTGGAATGTAACCCAAGGATCGGTTTATGCCAAGAACCTATACTGGAAGGGTGTTCCAGGTGCCGACTTGGTTGGTTCTGCTTCCGGTCACTATCTTGGATACGGTATGAGTCCTCACCATCTGGAAAAATTGTCGTACTAACATTATAGTAGATGGAGAGAACAACTTCAGGTTTACCAACGCTGCTATTTCAGCCAAGGGAACACATTTCATCGACGTCAGCTTTCAGTCAACTGCTGGAGACTTTCACTGGGTTATCTTTGATGATCTCTCAGGAGCGTACCAATACTTTGTCAACCGTGCCCTACCCAATATCAGCATCCTCCGAACATTATGGCGACTCGCACCAGAGTACTTTACCCATGGCCGAACCCACCTCAAGGACGAGCCTCTGCCAAATTTCGATCTTTACTCGACCGGCACTAACGTCCAAGATGAGACTTGGCAACTGGCCGACGGATCATACATCACAAAGTATGACTGGTCCAATGCCGTGAGAGATCGTGATTTCTATGGAGTCTATGGCTCCAAGGTTGGCTCTTGGTGGATTCACCCTTCCACCGAGTATTACAACAGCGATCATCTGAGTCAAACTTTGACCGTGCACCGAGAAAGCAAGACCGGTGATGCAGTACAGCTCAATGTTGTACAAGATACTTCCCATTTCAGAGTTGGGGAGAAGACACCTCAGCCAGCCGGAAAGGTCTGGGGCCCTTGGCTATGGTATTTGGTGAGTTTACAGTCAACTAGGTGCAGAAAAATAGACAAACCTAACTTTGTGCAGAATGATGGAAGCTTGGATGATGTTAAAGAAAGGCGCCAGAAGGAACTGCGACACTTTCCTTACAACTGGTTCGATAATAAGGCTTACAACTCCCGAGGAGGTTTGCAGGGAACCCTTCGTCTGTCCGACGGTCGTCCTGCTTCCAACGCAGCCGTCTATCTTGGTGATAGCGATACCACTGTCCGCCCTTCTATTCAGGGAAGCAACTACTACTACACCACTTACACCAACGACAAAGGCCGATTTTTCTTCAAGGATGTACGAACCGGCTCTTATGGCCTCTACGCCTCATCCAACGGTGGCAAACTAGCAGACGTGTACACCAACTACACCAAATCGAATATCAATATCACCAAGGACAAGACTTTCAACTTGGGCCAGCTAACCTGGAAAGTCGGCGACAAAACAAAGCGAATCTGGCAGATTGGTGCTTTTGACAAGACCGCGAGAGGATTCAAGAACGGTGGATTACCATATCAACACGGCGTAACAGAAGAGAGCCTAGCCAACTTGACCTTTGAAATAGGCAAGTCCAAAGACTCGGATTGGTATTACGCATCATCTGCAATCGGCACCTGGACAGTTGAGTTTGACCTCTCAGAGAACGATTTCGCGGCCAACAAAACTGCACTGCTGAGTGTATCGTTTGCTGGATACTCGCAGAGTGGAGCTCTCGACATCGACATCAACGGTAATGTCATTGACTCGCTGAGCAAGAATACTTTAACCAGTGATCCTGCGTTGTATCGTTCTGGTAAGATTAGCGGGGAGTGGCGGTTCTTTCAGTATGAGATTCAACCTGAGGTGTTGAAAGAGGGTTTAAACACTGTTGGTTTTACTGTAACTCGATATACCAAGTGGAGAGGCTTTCTTTGGGATACTATCATCTTGGAATGGGTGTAGAAAAGACGTAACCAATCACGTGACTATTAGTTTATCTCGTTTCGTCAATTTCTTCTTAGCTCATCTTTCCATCTATCTATATACAGAAAAAACATGCCGGTACAAAAGCGTCATCGTTCTACCGTAGCTTGTCAGGAATGTCGAGCCCGTAAGGTAAGGTGTAGTGTCACAGTGACAGGCATACCTTGCGCTCGATGTGCCCAAGATGATGCAGAGTGTATTGTGCAGGATGGCCATTATCCCTTGTATGTCTATCCGCCCATATCGCCCTTAGCAAAAGACTAACACTGCTTCTTAAATCACGCGACAGACCTCAACGCTCTTTGCCAAACGCCAACTTGAGTGATGTGTCAAGCAACAAAGACCAGACCTATTCTTCAGCCAGCCATCAAGATGTCCCAAGTCGTCCACCTTCTCAACCAACGTCACACGTATCGACACAACAGCTAAATTACGCTCCCCAGCAAGGCCCAGGATATCCCTCTCCGGAAGTGGCGCATTCGACCGGCTCATCGTATCAACCTGGCTCCGATCGTCAACGAGACTTTGACGAGGAGCAAAGCGGAATTGAGATTTCATATGCGGCCAGGGGTCAAAGTACCACCGATTATGACGTACCGTTCTATACTGGTCAGTACATAGGTCAAATCCAGACTATAGGCAAGGCGTTTCTGAGCCGGGCTAACATTATCTTACAGGCGAGCAACCAGGAGTGACAGCTGTCGTCGATCTTTATTCTGGGGCCCCGAGGTCTGCACCGCGGCATCTGCTGCTTCGACCTTCGCCACCAACATCCATGCTTCAGTGTGAGAAAGATTATCTTAGAAGTAAAGGTGTTTTTAATCTTCCTAGAGAATCTTCTCGAAAGGAGCTACTAATAGCGTATTTCAACAACATGCATCCGATTCTTCCGGTGCTGAATGCTGGAGTGCTCAAGAACATGCAAGAGCCTTTCAATATGTCATTACCTAACTTACTCCTCTTCTGGAGCATGACTAGTGTAGCTATCAATGTGAGCTTCATGATCCTTTTCAGGCCAGGATAGAATAACCTGCTGACTTGAGTCTTTGTTCTAGTTTGTTCCGAGTAGCCTTTGGCAGCTTGAAGGTTTTGCTTCTCGTAAAGATATGAAGGACACCATGTATGGATATGCCAAAGTGAGTACAGGTTGTTTCAATCCTGCCTCGAGTCCGTCCCGGCTAACTAACTTGTTCCAAGTGTCTGTATGATGTAGGAGGCACAATGAGCAAAGAGCATCAGTTACAATGTGCTCTTCTTCTATGCTTCTGGCATTCCGACCGAGACAGCCATTCGCAGCCGTGGTACTGGAGTGGTGTTGCAGTCAGCTTGTGTCAAATCATAGGCCTCCATAGGAATCCCGATTCAGTAACGGTTAATCCCCATGTCAGTCCCCAGAGTCGTCGTATGTGGCGCCGACTTTGGGGTGCCTGTCTATTTCGAGATAGATGGTTGAGTCTCACCCTCGGGCGACCGATGAGGATCCGTTTGGAAGATTGCGATATGCCGTTTCCTACACTAGAAGATGTTCTCTTTGACATTGAAGAGCTTGAACCTTCGCTGAAAGAGAATTATATCCCAAAGGATCTCGACCGACTTGCCCAGTATTGGATCTCACTCTTACAGTTAAGCAGGCTCTTGGGAAACATTCTCACCCTGTGCTATCAGCAAAATGGCTCGGCGCCAAGCCTACAGCAGTGCGAAAGTCTAGAAGCAGAACTGCTGCAGTATCGTATCCCCGAAACTGGCAGATCTGGAAGCCGTTTGGAAGACTTCTTCTACTATCACGCCCAACTGCATCATCAGTAAGTGCTTGGAATTTGTGATATTCACTCAAGCGTAACCAAAACTATGGATTTTGGATGTCTAACCGGTAATATAATAGGGCTGCCATGATCACCTTTTACCGTCCTCTTGTAACAATCACGCCTATAGGCCTTGAGCTAGATGCTGGAGCACCGTGGAGGAGCAAGATTCGGAGTCGAATGGAAGCGGCTGCTGCTTCGACCAATGCTGCCTTGGACAGCATAGCGAGGGAAGATCTTGTCGGGTTTGCCGGCCCCATGACGTGAGTAGTGATCCATGCCTTGAAGAAAATTACAACTTACTAATCGCCACCAGGCCTCCTCTGCTAGTACCTGCCATGCACGCCCATCTTCTCAACTGCAAGTCGCCTGATTCACTTGTCCAGAGACTCGGCTTCAACAAGCTTGACTTATGCATGGCTGTGATGCGTGAACTTCAAAAAACATACACTTCAGCTTCGATCTTTTGCGGCATTTTCGGGGAGGCTATTCGGTTACTACAGAAAAGCCCGATGAATCAACTGGGAACATCTGGATCACAACTACCAGCTATTGGGCCTAATCAGCTGCAGAGTTCCAATGGGAGAAGCTCTGCAGACCCTGTTAACCCTGACATGCCCTTTATTGATGACAACTTCCTCAACTTTCTGCTCGACGAAGAATCAGGGTATAACTTGTGGGAGTCTATGAACATGATGGAACCACCTTTCGATGTATCTCAGATATAACTCAACACGATATGTATTTATCAAATGTATGTAGATGCGACGTGAAGGGATAGAACAGATTTATATCCTACAATCAAGACAAATATATTAGTGAATATTGATTCTAATCTAATCTAGGGGATAATGCAGCAATGGAAGAAGTCAAACTCAGTTATGTTACACAGCCTTTCGCATCTTGTGCGTCGTAAGCTAGTTTTCCGTAGAAGCTGCTGCTGATCGAGGGGGCAGTCTTGTACGTTTTTCAGCCCGCACGTATAGGTTGTTGGGCCGGATCAGTTGAAACATAGGATCGTACTTGATGGTCTCTTCTCCGTCCTTGTTGAATCGATATCGGTAGATAAGCTTGGGAAGGAAAATCTTAATCTCTTGCAAGGCGAAGTTGAAGCCGATACACATGCGTTGACCGGTTGCGAAAGGTAGATAGGACGCCTTGTGCCTATTCTTGACTTCCTCTGTGCCCCATCGATCCGGGTTAAACTGAGCAGGGTTGTCCCAGTATTTGGGGTTGTTGTGAATGTGGTGAAGGGCTGGGATGATGACTGAATCCTTGGGAAGCCTATAGCCTCCAGGGAGGATGAGGTCGACTTTGGCTGTTCGGCCGGGCTGGAAAGATGGGTTATGACGACGCTGGGTCTCTTTGATATAATAATCAAGGTAGGTCAGACGGTCGGTGAAGTCTGATGTAATTTCCATATCGTCGTCAAACCCGTTATCAACAAGCTCTTGCAATAGCTTGTCTTGTACATCGGGATATGTGACAAGACCATAGATAAGCCATGATAGTAGTGACGAAGTGGTGGTGAAGCCGGCGCCTGTGGCAACAAGTAGAGCCCAGGTTAGACTTGTCTTGGGCAGCTTCTCTCCCTGGTTGTCGATAGCACGGAGAGCGTAGTCTAGTTGTTCTCATGTTAGTCATCTTTCTGCCCAGACCACTGCATCTTGAACAAAAATACTTACCAACCATGTTTTCAGCCTTCAAGGCAGCATCCTGCAGTGGCAGTTCTTCAATACCACCGCTCTTGGCTTCTTGAATACGCTCCTCAACCAAGTTTTCCAAACGCTGCTTCTTCACCCTTAGGGTTTTGGGCTCACCAAACGGCAGACTAGCATACCAATTGCCTCTTGAGGTGACCTTTTTATTGAGAGAAAGAGTTTCGGCAATGAGATGAACCACTTCATGAATTGGCGCATCTGGAGAGTTGAAATGTTGGAGGTCCATACCTAATGTCAGTTTGGCGACAGCCTGAGCGCCAAGCTTGAGCATATACTGATAGACATTCCAGGCCTCCTTTTCCTCATCAAAGTGATCAAACACGGTATAAGCATGCTCTACCGTCTTTTGCATTGTGGGAGCGTAATGCCGCACAGCCTTGGGTCCCAAGGCAGGGGGTAGGAACTTGTGCGTAGCTTTCCATTCGGGAGTATCAGTATCGCCGAGAAAGACACCAGCAGATGGTGTCTTGAGACCAAATAATGGATGAGATTCATTGATCTTTTTGGTAAAGAATTGTGATTCTGCAAAGGCAACGGCGGCGACTTCGGGATCATTTGAGTGATAGACAGTACGACCTAGGTTTGTGGTCTTGAATACAGGTCCGTATTGGTCGAAAAGTCGCTGGTGGTTACCAAGATGATCGGGGAAGACCTCGAAGAAGTTGCCGACATATGGTAAGCCCGAGGGACCTGGGATTTCACGAACTTTTTGCCCGTCAACAGTAATGGCTAGTTTGTCTTCACAAGAGATAACTTGGGACACGTCTGCGATAGCGCTGCCATCGCATTGGAATCCAATACCTAGGTGCATATGTTAATCAAAGAAAATAACAGGAAAGATAAAGGAGGTTTTCATACCAGATGGTATTACAATTGCAAAATGCGCCGCGATCAAGTGTTGCAGCTGTTGCCATGTGGTGTTTTGTCCAACCTCGATATCTCGAGAGGATGTCGGATCATCACCGAAGAGATAAAAGGATTTAGAAGCCATGTTGATAGTTGTGGAGTGTGTTCAAAGTGCGAGTTGAAGGTTGAGCCTGGCATTTTGGCAGCTGGTTAGAATGGTTTATATTTATCATGAGTTCGAGACGGGATCGGTTCTTGGTCATTGTTCATCCAAGACCTGACACCCACCAGCCAAACCACCACTGCCGCGGCAAGTGGAACATCATTCTTGACCTACATAAAGCTTTCCGATTGGTTCGATATGTCATCAAGATCACAGCCGTATCCTGTTTGACAGGTTACCCACTTGAGGCGACTCGTCGCTAGACTTTTTCCAACAGAGGGCAAATCATAATGATAAGTGACTTGTCACTTACTCTACGTCATATGAATGATCTCAACGGCCCGAGGAGCCTTAATTTTCAAGGGTCATGTTTAGATCCCGAGGTAGGCCAACTAAACTGGTCCTTGCTTTGCCGCGCAAGCTTTCGGAATAGCGGTAACTAATGTCTCGTTACGATCCGAGTGGACTTGGATCAGATTCGCTAGCATGGTGGCTCTATAAGTCTGTCTTTGATAAATTGCACTTGCTCAACACATTCATTCGCTTCATTACATCCTCAATAATTCACATATTCACTTGCTTTGTCCCATCATGAAAGAACTACCTACATTCTCTGCGACTGATGTCGCTGCACACAAGACAAAGAACGATCTTTGGATCACTATTCACGGAAAGGGTTAGTTACTTCAAAAATGCTGGCGAATATGCCATGTCAATTTGACATCAGACTGACAACCACCTTCTTAGTGTACGATGTTACTACCTACGTGAGAGATCATCCTGGCGGTGCTGATGTCCTCGTCGACGTCGCTGGTAGCGATGCAACAGCGGCGTATGAGGACGTCGGTCATTCAGAAGATGCAGATCAGCTTCTCGAAGACTTCCTGGTCGGCCACGCTGCTGGCGGTGATACTTTTGAGAAGCCACAGGAGATCAAGCTCGTCCAAGCTGCCCCTCCCAAGGTGCCCGAGAAGAAGTCTGTGGATCGTTCTGGTGCACTCCATGCTTCTATTTGGGTCGCCGTGGCCTCTGTCCTGTTGGGAGCATCCGCCTACAGCGTTCCTCGTCAAGGTTCTCTAGCCAGAGAGGTATTCGGAAAGCTGTCGCTTGCCTCGACACTGGCTTCTAATGGCACTGCCATCACGCACAACCCATTTCTTGTCGGGTTTGCAGCGGCGAGCTCTGTGTCGGCCATCGCAGCCTACGTAGTGGGACGCAAGTTATCTCAATTTACCCACATCGAGTCAGGCTTCGCGCAGTACCCTGCCCATCGCAAACAGGCCCCCCGCCCGGAACCTATCAACATCCATATGGTCGAAGGGTTCCTAAACCCAAAGGAATACAAGGGACTCACAGTGGACCGGATCGACAAGCTCTCGCCTGATGTCTTCCGCTATGTGTTTAAGCTACCCAATCCTCACGACATCGTTGGTCTTCCAATCGGCCAACATGTCGCTATCAAGGCCGATATTGATGGCCAGACAGTCTCTCGATCTTATACACCGACATCAAACAACTTGGACAAGGGTGTACTAGAGCTGGTCATCAAAGTGTATCCAGACGGAGAATTGACGGGCAAATACTTTGCCACTCTGAAACCTGGCGACACTGTTCAGTTTCGCGGACCCAAAGGACCTATGCGTTATAGACGAGGTCTCTGCCGCAAGATAGGCATGATCGCAGGAGGCACTGGCATCACGCCAATGTTCCAGCTCATTCGCGCTATTTGCGAAGATGAGCAAGATACGACCGAAGTGTCGCTCGTTCTGGCCAACAGATCCGAGGAAGATATTCTGCTTCGAAAGGAGCTTGATGAATTTGCTAGAAGATATCCTCAGAATTTCAAAGTGTGGTATTTGCTCGATAAGCCTCCCAGCAACTGGGCTTACGGGTCGGGGTATTGCAATGCTGAGACGATACGAGAGAAGTTACCACCTTGCGCACCAGACACAAAGATGATGCTGTGTGGGCCTCCTGGCTTAGTGAACGCGTCTAAGAAAACGCTGGTTTCGATGGGATTTAAAGAGCCGGGCGCTGTCGGGAGCATGACGGATCAAATCTTTTGTTTTTAGGGTTGTTGACGGATAATGGATCAATGTCTGTATAAGAGAAGTAATTGAGAAGAGCCTTTAGATTGTCACATTAATTCGAATGTTTAGTCGGTTTATTTCATCTTCCTGTTCTTTTTTCAAGGATTTTGTGATATCTTTTACAGCTTCTAGATGCCAGTACATGATTGATTAACTGACTCCAAGTTTAACCTCTTCTGCCCGAGAAGTACATTTTTTCATATTAATAAAAATAACCTTATTATTTTTTCAACAATTTAAGCATTATATACCTATAACACAATTAAGATGATAAACTTTCCAAACTCTTATTATAAAGTAATATATTTATTAGATCTTAATCGTTGTGCTAACTTGAACTATGAGGATTCTTTGAATATTATTCTGGGAAATACTTATTTCTCTAAATCATATTACTTTTACTTATAAACTTTACCAAGTGTTATCCGACGACAAAGAAATTCTAAAATCTAGCACAAGGCATACACATTGTATATTGTGTCCTATTGTTAGTGACAAATACATCAAGGCCACCGGACTGTCCTGGTCTCGGCTTATAGTGTAACGTACTCCAAAACCTGCTATTGTACCATCCATCTTGAGAGAAAAATCTTTACCATCTATCCTAGTCAAACAGGGTGTGACGCACTCAATCCACTCCGCAGTCCACAATCTACAGTAATTGTTGATCCACTGCATGAATCATTGATGCCGGTAGATGCACAGATAGTGCTGATCCATCTCCACTACAGCCCGAGCCCGAGCCCGATCCACCGGGGCCGATGTCTTTCCGCGGAAACATAGACATTGGGGGTTCTGGCTCAGGTCTCTTTCCACGGCTTGTGGAGCTCCCGCGGTAGCCAACCCTAGAAAGCTGCCGTAGCTCACGGTGTATCATGTTGGAAAGATGAACTTATGACGTTTGAGCCACTTCTATGTCATCTTACGAATGGCATTGATCCTAGTTAACGTTAGTTCCCAGCAGATCCGTCCACGGAAAGAGAAATGTCAACATGTTGCAATGATCGATTGGAACTATATAGGGTCTGGGCTAGTTGCCTGTAACTCAAGATCCGAACATTTCTAATTCCATCATTTAATCGACATTCATCACTATAATTCCACTTAAAATTGGCTCACCATGGCTTGGAAACAACCCAAAGATCTATCTGATCGCCCCGTGGCGATCCTTGGAGCTGGAGTTCTTGGCCGTCGCATTGGTAAGTTCCTTAATCGTTCATTGGCAGTGACAAGGATGGATTACTAACTTACACCAGCATGCACATGGGCATCGGCCGGCTACAAAGTTCATGTCAGAGATCCAAGCAGTGAGCAACGGTCACAATGCTTGCAATATGTCGAGGAAAACTTGGCTCTTTATGCCAAGAGAACTTCCTCTTCTGTGGGTCAGGTTTATACCTTTGAACAAGTAGAGGCAGCAGTCACCAATGCTTGGCTCGTCGTCGAAGCTATTCCCGAGAAGCTTCAGCTAAAAATCGACACTTTTGCGGCCCTCGAATCTTTGGTCACACAGGATTGCATTCTGGCCACCAACTCGTCCTCTTACAAGTCCTCTGAGATGCTCGAAAAGGTCTCGCAGCAAACCAAGAGCCGCATACTAAATATGCACTACTACATGCCTCCCAAATCCATGGTTGTAGAGCTCATGACCGATGGGTTTACCGACGAAAATATCTTCCCCTTCTTGGTAGACCGACTCAAGGAGACTGCTGCCCTGCCTTATGTTGCCAGAAAAGAAAGTACTGGTTTCATTTTCAACAGACTCTGGGCGGCGGTCAAGCGAGAGGCTTTGACAATCTTATCAGAAGGTGTTTCTATTCCAGAAGAAATCGATGGTATCTGGAACGAAATCTTTATCAAGGGAAAGCTAACTCCCTGCAAGATGATGGATGGTACGTTACAAGCCTTGTTTGAGATTTATGAAGATTGATGTAAACTAACACACCATACCACAGAGGTTGGCCTAGATACCGTTGCCTTCATCGAAAACCATTATGTCGCAGAGAGGGGCTTGAGTCCCCAACATACCGTCGATTACCTCAAGACGAACTACATCAGCCACGGCAAGCTGGGCGACAAATCTGATGCTGGTGGACTATATCCAGCCAACATCCAGAAAATCCCTAATGGCAGTTCTGTAGCAACAAAGCCTAAGTTACTTGTTCTAGACCTGGGCTTGGCGGCGCCAGAGTCTAGCTTCACGGCAGGTCAAGTCTTGACACTAGACGTGAAGACGAATCAACTCAAACCATTGATCACCGGACAGTCTATGCCTGATGGAATTGACGTTGATCAATCGGCCGGGCGTATGTTCTGGACAGCCATGGGACACCTTGGCAAGCCTGATGGAGCGGTTTACTCGGCCAATCTGGACGGTAGTGATACTGCTGTGGTGGTTGCTCCGGGCGTCGTGCATACTCCCAAACAGCTCTGTTTGGATTCCAAGAACAAAAAGGTTTACTTCTCTGATCGAGAGGGCTGCGCTGTGTACCGTTGTGCCTACGATGGCTCTGAATTACAAGCAATCGTCAAGACGAAGCAAACCGATACTGGTGATGCAGACGAGGCGGATGTTCTGAACTGGTGTGTCGGTGTTGCCGTTTCTCCAAGCCGTGGAAAATTATACTGGACGCAGAAGGGGCCTTCCAAGGGAGGCAAGGGTCGTATATTCTGTGCCGACATTGACGGACCAGAGGGAAGCTCTAGGAACATCACTTGCATCTTGGACAACTTGCCTGAGCCAATCGACTTAGATATCGACGAAAGCAACAGCAAACTGTACTGGACCGACAGAGGAGAGATTCCCCGTGGGAACTCACTCAACAGTATTTCTCTGGACGCAACAGGGCTTCCTCTGCCCAAAGACTCGGCGTCGTCGGCTGCCGGACCCCAGATTCTGTCAAGGCGGTTCAAGGAAGCTATTGGTTTGAAGATGGATACGGCAAACCAAAAGATTTATGTTACCGATCTCGGAGGATTCATCTACTGTTATGATATTGCAACAGGCGAGAAGCATGTTGTATATACAGATGAGCGTCGGGCTTTTACTGGTATTGCGTTGGTTTGAAGGTAGATTATAATTATGTAGCCAATTATACTTAGACACTGATAGAGTAATTTAGAATCTGTTTCAAAAGAGTTTGATAGCCATTTCGATGAGCCTTTTATGCAGGAAGTTGTTGTTTAAAGGATGCTTAACTTAGTTGAGGACTGTTACGCATGAGGTCTATAAACTGTGTGAAGAAAGAGGTGAATTCTTTTTAGCTTAATTCTGCAATTAATCATAGAAATTTCTCAGAAAAATTACACACTGCAAGTCCACCATGATCGAGGGCAAAACTGACGAGATTGCATAATATACAACCGCAGATAAAGGCGATGTCCGCTGCTCTACAGGCAGAGAAAAACTCGAACAATTGTTGTCATATATGTAGAAAAGGAAACAGGAGTTCTATATCTAGGTGACCCGACAGGGAAATATTTCTTAAGCGGCGAACACCTATAGAAAGGAAAACTTAGACATATGATGAAGCCGGCTTCCATCACATTGTCAATCACATTGTCAAAAGCAAACAGGAAAACTATCAATTGACTCCGCTCACAAGACTCTTGGATCATCTACCCAAACTAGACGTTACTCGGACTTGGAGCTGTAGCTTTTCTCCTGCAACCTGCGCTCCAACACATCTATACCGCTGACCTTTTTCAAGGTACTATCAAAATTTCCAACAGGAAACAGACTAGCAAGCCGAGCTGTTCCTGCGTTTGCGCCTCTGACAACTAGGTATGGTGGTTTTCGTTGGCTGAGATCCGCAGCAACTTGCTTCGCCCAGATCTTTGCGTCGGGCTTGTTAATAACAGGGTCGTTGCAAGCCATGGATGATTCAATGGCTTCCTTAGCAACATTGTAAATGGAGTGGGCTGGTAGTTCTGGATGAGTTGCGTTTGCGTAAAAGGTTGATTTGACACCGCCGGGTAACATGTTGATGACTCGAATGCCGAATGGACCAAGCTCAGATCGCAAAGATTCCGTCAAGCTGGATGCTGCTGCTTTGGAAGCGGCATAAGCACCCTGGAAGGGAATGCCGGTGCCCAGCAGGCTTGCCGCTGAGGTGTTGTTGATAAGCAGCGCGCCGTGAGTCGACTCGAGCAATAAGGGTAGAAAGGCTTGGGTGACTCTGATAATAGAGAACACATTGAGTTCAAAGAGCTGCTGGGTCTTGTCGATGTCGAGATGAATAATGGGCATGCTGTAACCGCCGCCAGCGTTGCTGATCAATGCATCCAAAGAACCACCTGTAAGGTGCTTGACTTGTTCTACGGCAGCCTTTATGGATTCCTCAGAGCCAACATCCATTTGAACGACTTCAATACCAGCGGCCTTGACTTGGCCTAGCTTTGCAAGGTTGCGCGCTGAGGCGAATACACGCCAGCCTTGATCTTTCATAGCTATAGCCACAGCAGACCCAAGGCTGTCATCTGAGGTACCCGTCAACAAGACAGTTCTCTTTTGCGACATGATTGAAGTCAAAGCAGGGGATTGTGAAATAAGGGACAAAGGAGCTGGACCTTAGAACGTGGACGAGACAGGGGAATGTGAGTATTTCGACGGTTGTTCACAATGACTTGGGGAAACACCATCGTTGTATAGCACGGTCTACGGTTATGTAGAAGATAGCTATCAAGCAAGAACGACAACTCGCAGCATTACAAATATCTAGACTCTTGTGCGTCGCCGCATCGGTCAGTTATTTGTCCCGACTGATACTGATTGTGGAAATTGCAAGGATCTTTCTTGTTTAATCATGTTGGTCAATTCAAAATCGCTCCACATATTTGTCCTTGTGCAGGCATAGCAAAGGCATTGGTGCAATTATTGCTCCGAGAGTAGAAACCCCAGAGTTACTGTACCAACAAAATAAAGACAGAGCATGTTGCTATCTATTATTTATCTGTATTCACTTTCTACCCATAGCATGTTCGATTTCTACAAGTGCAGCAAGCACCTTTTCGTCATACTGTCTCCGACCAACGATCTGCAGACTTACTGGTGCCCCATCATATTTCTCCGGGCTGTACATTTCGTACACAAATTTGTCCTGGTCATTCTTGGGAACGTAATCAAAGTCCTTGGGGTCTTTGAGAGGATCAACCGTCGTGACTGGAAAGACAGCAGCTGGATAATCAAGCAGATTCCAGTGTGCAGTGTATCCCCAATATCGCGACTGGTCATGAGGTGTCGCTGCTCCGAAAGAAGGCGGACAGAGGATAACGTCGACTTCTCTTCCGTCTTGATTGCCCGTGTATGTCCAGGCCCGGGCATATGCGGCGCGGTAATCCTCTCGTTCGGTACAAAGCTTGATGCCACATTAGAACTATCCTGTGCAAAACTTCCAGAATGCACTTACCTTCCAAAGCTCATGCTGGGTCAAGTTCTTGACGTTTGGTTGCTCTTGGATGATGAACTTTGTCAATGGAAGGATGGGCTCTCCGCTCGCCTCGAGAAGATTCAGAGCCTCTTCGCCGCCATCAGGCCAATACAAACCTGAGAGTATCTCCCAAGCTTTGGCATGGTCGAGTGGCTCACATTCCCAGTCTACTACTTCCATACCTGCTTGACGACAAGCCTCTACAACCTCTTTCAGAGCCCGAGTCATTGGTGGATGTGGCTGTACAACACCGTCCCACCATTGAACAGCGATCTTGAGTGGTCTGTCGAACTTGTATGGGGTCCATTCTTTAACCGTCAGAGAAGGATCGATCAGCCATGGCTTAGAAGCCAAAGCAGCTTTCATAAATAACTCGAGGGCATCTCGATCAACTGTCATAGGTCCTGGTGTAGAGGCGATCGTCTCTTTGCCAGCCATGATTGCTCGTCCGCCCATGACCGAAATCCGCTTGAGGGAGGGCCTATTGTCACGTTTTAGTATCCGCGGTTCGATCATTTTTGTTATCAGTCCTTACTTGAATCCATAGATACCGACATGAGCTGCTGGGCAACGGATGCTTCCACCGATATCACCACCAACACCCTATGTGCGTTAGAGGATAAAATAGAGGCTTCAATTTTGGCTTACCAGAATACTCCCGCGAATTCCAATCAAAGCTCCTTCTCCTCCACTGCTGCCACCGGCGGTCAAGTTGCGGTTGTAGGGATTCACTGTTCGCCCATAAATGACACTCTCGGTCTCTAGGTGCATGATGGTCTGCGGTTGGGTGGTTCGTACATAGAAAACGCAACCTTCATCATGCAGGGTGTTGTATAGCAGATTAGAACCATGGGCTTTACCGATCCAGGCCACGAATGATGCATGAGTTGTGACATTCTCGCCTACCATACCGTGATGTTCTTTGGCTGAGATCGGCAGACCGAAAAGCATGCCTTTGGGTTCAGGTAGTGAATCGAGGTATCTGGCTCGCTGGATTGCTTGATCCCACATCAGTTCGACAACACAGTTGGTCTGTGTGAATCAGTCGTTAGTATAAGGCTGTTTTCGGTAGAGTAGGTGGATTTACGGCAACCTGGGCTAACGCAGCCCTTCGTAGAAAAGCACGAGTGACTTCTTCAACCTTAATTTCCCTGATGCGAAGCAGATCAAGAAGCTCAGTGACAGAGTAATTCTCCGTGATTTCAATCTCTCGTGAAGTCAAAACTGCCGAAGGAAGGCTCTGAGAGTTGAGAGGAAGCTGGTCCGGAATGCCTTCTAGCTTGGGCTCGACTTTAGCAAGGGAGGCATTACGTCGGTGTCTTGCCGCCGATACTGTTGCTTGATAGCTCTCCATTCTAGCTTACAGCAGTACTGGTTAGAAGTAATTTGACAGACACCTGTGCTTTAAGGTAAAAGTAGCTGGCCAGGTTAGCTATAAACTTATGATGATGAGAAGTAGCGGAAGAGATAGAACCAAAGCATATGAACAAAAGACTGACATTTATAGCCCTGCAAGTACAATACAATCAATCTGAGTAACGTATAGAAGAAGTCACGCGGGGTTGGGGTCATAGACTAACGCGGCTTAATGATGACAAGCCGAGGGTAGCCAACCTTGAGCCCCGCGCCTAGACAAGCCGTTTCCCCTCAAATAAACAGTAGACAACCTATTATGATCAGATGTTGGCTATCCTCAAAGACGTCCATACAACACCACCGTTCAGCGCTTAGACAAGGCAATCGGGGAAAGGTTTCTCCAGCCGCCAACTGTTGAGTTTCATTCGTCCGATCCTTATGTACCTGAGGCATCAATCTGACGCGTGTGTCAATGTAACACCTTTACCCAGTCCCGTATGTTGGCTCTTTCACCTCCAATTCAACCAATTCAGTCATATCCCTTTCAACCCTTTCACAAACAACTCTGCATAGGCATGCGATTGTATGTCATGTCATAGGCAATGCTTTTGAGGACAACGCTGGCTTCCCTGGTCACTCCTAGGAGAGCATGTTTGGCTTGGTGAATGCCCTCTCCATGTTGAGAGCAATAGCTCCCTCCATACAGACCGGAACAAAACTTCCGACTTCTATCCCTAGACTCAAGTACATGGCTATCGGCCCCAGAAGCTATTCGAGCACCAGGGGTACTGGCAGGAATAAGCATGGGGAGAAGGTACAGTCCATACCTTCCATTTCTGCATGATTCCTAACTGATTTTGTTTAGATCACCTTTAATGAATGGGACATGCCACCGGGGTACACATATGTTGCTGCTGGCAACCCCTATATAACTCGCCATTGTCGGCTTCTCGCAAAAAGTACCAACCAGGAACTACATGCATTGGTAATTAGAGAGGTGAAATCAGGGCTCGCCGTTCTTCTGGGCTGACTATCACAGAATCAGTATGAAGGCAGAGACCAGCCCGCAAGGCATTGCGGCCTCTTTGTGCCGAAAGATGTCTACGAGAAGGTTCAAGCGCAATACAATAAAAGGAAAAAGATGGCAGACCAAGCGTGGTCATTGAAGCTGGACAAGAAATATCCTCATATGCCATCAAAGGATAAGGGTAAGATCCACTGGCTTTTCAAACCAACTTTCCTAACGCCTGACAATATGGGCTTGGAGCAAAAAATACGAGGCTATATTCTAAAGCATTATACAACTTACAAGCCCTTTGATGCTCGACACGTCTCAAACAAACGCGCTCGGGCACGTGCATATCTAACAGTTGATAAGATTATATCAGCCTGGAGTGGGAAAAACTCGGGTGTCTGAATGATGGCTCTAATGTATGTATTGAAAGTGGCGACGGGTTTTTACTTTTACTTCTGATGATTATAGCCTCCCCTGCTCCAAGACACTATAGCCCATTCCACCAACTCAAGCTTTCACATACGACCATACCTACTAGAAAATACGGGATCCCGTCCGCTCTCCCTTAGTCAAGCTAGTAAGGGGCGGATTAGTAGTTGGGTCGGTGACGACCAGCGAATCCCCGCTGTTGTATGTTTTTTGCTGCTTTATCTCATTCCGATAATGTGATCGTTGTCTCATGGCTAAATTTTCATTCTTTTGTCATATACTGGTAAAAGTGGAAGTGAGGATAAGGGCGTTTCCCGACCATAAACCTCAGAGAGGTGTGTAGGCCAATCACTTAGATGGCTGATCACTACTACGCCAAATAAGATGAAAACACTTAGAAAGGCACAAGATAATGAAGAGGTTTCCGCAACGAATGTATCAATATTGATTGATTATCTGAGCGCACGTCTTGCTAACTCTGCTGCTATCCTACTGCATCCAATCTGAACTCAAAATGCTATAACGAGAAGGCCGTCTCCGGTAGTTTGTGACTATTGCAAATAGTCGAGAGAGGTATCATGGAACTGACTAAACCTTGCTGGGAGCGACAACGGCAGGCTCAACGTTGATAACGTTGGCGTGTTCATCGACCTCAAAGACCTTCTTCTGCTTGGATGCCTTGACGGGGCTGTCAGATGAGAAGATGTGGTCGAGTTCCTCGAGCTGTGGAGTTTTCAATCAGCATGGTGTCAGAAGAAGAAAAGAGTCAGCAACTTACAGTTCGGTTCTTGGTCTCGGGGACGAGGAAGTAGAGGATGATGGACTGGCAGACACACCAGACACAGAATACAATGTAGGTCTTCCAGGCAATGTTCTTCATAGCAACGGGCATACCGAATTGCATGACAAGCATAGCAGCGCTGGTGAAGAGGGAGCTGAAGGCCATTCCCTTGGCTCGGATCTCGTAGCTGAGAACCTCGACGGGGTAGAGAGCCTGGAGGGGAGTCCAACCAACAGAGTAGGCGATCTGGAAGATGTAAACCCAAGCCAAGACAGCCTTGCTAACCGATCCGCTGACAGCATCTGTCTGCGCCTTGTCCTTGGCGTCTGTGACGTTGGCGATGGAAGCAGGGATAGTGACACCAACCCAGCAGAGAGCGCAAGCAAGGTTGACAACGAGGAGCATGGGGCGACGGCCGACGGTGTCAGTGAAGGTGGCACCAATAGCGGCAAAGACAATCTGGATCGAGTTCATGCCCATGGCGATGTTGGTCTGTTGAACGCCCTCCTTGATGCCGGCGATATCGAGGAATGCACTGAGGTAGTATGAGACAACGTCTGTAGTGATCAAGTCAGTAACCCTTCCTCAAATCGTTTAGTGATCGATGAGAACATACTGTTTCCAGCCCACTGTCCGAAGAGGGAGACGATGCAGTTGCAAGTAAGTCGGTACATGGAAGCACGGTTCTTGAACAGAGCGCGGTAGTCCCACCATCTCTTGTCGGTACCGTCCATCTCCAGATGCTGCTCGTACTCGTTCAATTGGAGCTTGACCCATTCGCTGTCGCGGTTACCGTGGCCGTGAAGTCTGACGAGGTTGTGAGTAGCCAGCTCCTTCTGTCCACGAGTGTACAACCATCGAGGAGACTCGGGGAGGGTCATGGCAAAGAATGCGATAACACAAGGGAACATGAGCTGAAGACCGACGGGGATCATCCACGAGGTGTTGCTGCCCTTGTATGTCAAGCCACCACGAGCAGCACCGCTAGCGACGAGAGCACCGACGGGCCACATGACGTTGTAGAGACCAGTGACAAAACCACGATGAGCAGGGTGAGAAATTTCGACAACGTAGGTAGGGCCAGCAGCAGCAGCGATGGAGACACCGAAACCGAGGAAGAAGCGACCAGCCATGAACTGGTCAACGCTCGCATTCATGATAGTCGTGAGCTGGATGATAACGCCGATGATGATGATGCAGGCACCGATGGTCATACCGGCGCGACGGCCCCAAGTATCGATACCGGGTCCGACGAAGGGAATAGCGACGACGGACCCAATCTGGTACATGGAGGTGACGATACCTAGAAGAGACACAAGCTGTCAATGCTGTGATCGAAACATCGCCAAATCAAGTAACCTACCTGCTTCGATACCGTTGTTGTCGACAGCAAAAAACTCCTTGAACTTCTCGTTGGAAAGAAGTGTTCCGAAAAGCGAGCCATCGTAACCGTTGGCGGTGGAGCAGCAGAAAGCGACCATGCTGGCAAGGACGAGGATAGGAGCTCCCATCTTAGGCGGGGGCTCCTTGATCATAGCCTGCTGGAAGGCTTCATCTCCAATGGCAGTCTTGACGACAGCTACATTGGTTTTGACCTGTGATTGCAAGAGTCAGATCGAGTCGCAAGTCGCACAAGAGACGAGACGCGTTACGTACATCCTTCTCGTCGTGTCTGTCGCTGTGAAAAGATCCAGACCCCATGATGATTAATGTTCAGCGCCGGAGCTGTTTGTTTGTCGAGCTGAATATTGTTTCAATGGTTAAGATTGCTGATGGTTCGAATAGAAAAAAGAGTCCACATTCCAAAGATGGACCGTGTAGTATATATAATAATAATCTTTGTCTGATCAAGATGTGGCGTTGATGGTGGTTTTGGCTGGTGTACCCCGTGCCACTGCACAATGGAACACGGTCTGCAGATCCGAAACACCACCAAGATCTCAAAAGGCTGATTGCTCGTGGCGAGCAATTATGCTGCCCAGGATGACGGATCGACGGCCAAGCTTCCGATAGCGAGAGGCAATGGAACACTGTCGAGGCCTAGACTGATCTGACAAACGGCCAAGTCCTATCCTGGCAAGCAGCCGGGGCCAGGTCTGCCGAGTCACGACGCTCCTTGGGGAAATGGGAATCGAAAATTCGGTCCTGACTAGACGGCCTACCCGTGGCTGTCGGGAATCGGGCTGGGCACGGAAAGATGGCGAGTAGGACAGAGGCACAGTCATGTGCATCGTACAGAACAAAGTCTGCTGCTGTTGGGTGCTTCGGCGCTTAACTGCTTACTGTACAGTACACGAGCACAAGGTTAGTAGCTAGGCTACTCGGCTCCATGGTCCGCCATGTCCTCTGTCCCTGGAGGTGGGAGGCTTGTCGGCTCACTCTATGCGACTAGCCGACATGGCTCAGGTCTCAGGAGATCCCTCTCAAAAGGCTTCTCTGCTCTTTAGGCGCGGCCGCCAAAGTCTGTCACTCCTTCATGGTGTGCTTCTTGGGCGAGTTGAGGGATAGACCTGTTGACCGGGCCGTATTACCGTTTCACGATTGGTTATGAGCCCCTGCACTTGACAAAAGTTCCAGCCTTTGCCCAAAGCAGACATGAAATACGATGAGGAAGCAATAGCAAACATCAGAACTGTGCTGAACAGAAGCTTTAGCCAAGCTGTAGATGCATTCATGGATGAAAAGCTTCTTTACCATGGTCTTCTTCAGCTAAACAATAACATCATCAAGTCCTGCTGCTACAGCCACCTCTTGATCGAAACTTTACGCATATATGTTCTTGTATCTTGAACAATGAGACATCCCTTTATTTCAAGCTTACTCCCCCGCATTCCAAAGCCAATTCTCCACGAATAAACAACCTCGGTTCCGGACCATCACACCGATTTCTCCGACCCCATGGCACCGACCTTAATTAAGAAAAGAACGGTGCGGCAAAAGCGGGATTCCTACGCTCCCCTGCCCCTCCCAATCTGGGGTAACTGAGTCTATTACAGTATCGAGCTCGGAAGCCACCGCATTATAGATGCACATGGCAGGACTTGAGCAGACGATCGAGCCAATCTCCAGAGCTTGACGAACCGCTTTGCCGAGGAAATGGTGCTAAGAAAACAGCTTAATAAGGCTACTAGCTGAACGGCTGAAGTGTCTTGGCCCTATTTTTGACAGATGATGGCGGCAGCGCCTTGGCCCAGCAGTTGTCATCGATTCATCAAGACAAGTCACAATGCGGCTGGGTGGAATTCTATTCCGTGACTGGCCCTTACCAATACTGAAGAGCAGTGGTTCACTATCATCACCGGTCGGTCCGCACCGAAAAAGATGGTCTCTCGTGGGTTAGGGTTGAGTTGTTGACCCAATAGTACGGCTACCCATACCGCCCATGCCTGGCCCGATATCCCGTCAAGTATGTTTCTTGGCCAGGTCCAGATCGTGGGGTGGACCAATTTCAAGCAGTGGTATCATGTGCGTCAGCAGGTTTTTCAAGCTCTGCGCATTGGGTAATTGGTCTACTGTTCCGTGCTTTCCATTGTCCGATGGCATGGTTTGATGAGCTCCTGACAGTGAAAATTTATTCACGGTTGTTCCTTGATTTGAGTCCAGATGAGTCTTGAGATTCTCAATTCGTATTCAATTGCAGAAATTATCTTTCCCCATCTTGTCTACCTTCCAATTCGAATCGGCCTGCCTCCAGCACGAACTCCAGGGCCTTTATCCAAACCGCATGCGCCTTCACAATGACATTTGACCTCCGTAGCCCTGCTCCCCAAGACAGCACAATATTCCAACAGATCCCGGCTGAACGAAATAACGAAGCTCCCAGAAGGATCGAGTAGAGTATCCGTGGTAGAAATGCTTCCATGCGCGGGTTGAACTACCAGACAATTCTTGCTTCTTCGGCTCCACCGTGTCGACCCGGGTGGTGGCAGCACCTGCCTACCTCAGCTTTCGTTGCGAACGTAGAAGATTTTGGAATCTAGGAAGAACCCAGCACTTTTCTTTTGTCAGTGTAAGACCAAGCGCAGCGTCCTGAATTACATAGTGCCTCCTACTTGAGCTTCTGTCAGCAGAGTTCGATGGCCGCGAAGTTATATTCGAACGATATTGAGTACCTCGGAGGCGGGATTCCAAATCTTGGCATCGTTTTCCTGTAAGGAGTGGCGAAAGTCCTTCGGGCCTGTTGGCACCTGGACCAGACGGGCCAGCTTGTCTAGGAATCTTGGATCAATCTCTGGAATACTACTCACTAGTTGATGCTTCTTCCTGAGAAGTACATTTCATTCTTCCACATCGAGAAATAAACAGACGTTTTTTTCTCCTTTTCTTTCTAGAATGATACTTCCAGGGTGATCACGACGTGGGAACACGATTGGTTGAAGAGTCGTTATTTTAAGACTGGTATCAACAGCTTGTTTATGGGTGCATTGTAACTCGGGTTCATTTCACCCTACAAATATCTGACTCGGGGGTAACAAAGCGCTTACATTAGCTGTGTGTCTCTTGGAAGTATATTCAAATTTTGTTTAATTTAATTTGTGGCGTGTCTATGAACTCGGGCCTGGATCGCTGCGCACTGATTTTTGCCGGGCAAGGATGCTAAGTTGATAACCGATAATGGCAGTATGAAAGCTCTTATCTGTTAGTATACCATCATGTCACCTTCAATCTGAATGCTTACATAAGCTAACTTTGCTAGGAAATCGCTCATCTTCGCACAACCTGAATAGCCTCACATCAGCAACCTGGTATCCTCCACTGGAGCAAGGTGCGTGCATGCGACAGCAAATTATGCTGCAGCTATGCCGCTCACTCAGAAGACGAGGAATACATGTAGGATTGCTCAGCAAATTGTACAACCTACACGTTGTCTCATTTCATTCTCATCAGCCCTTGGCTCTCAGTCAGCCCGATTATGGCATCAAGCGCTCTCGCAACACCTCACTGTATACCTATCGACCCCTTCTGAGCTCACGAGAGACTCGTCTCGCAGTTCTAGAACCCGCTGATGACCTCAATGACCCCCTCCGGCTATCGCTGAAGCGCATCTCGCTCAACAGCCTGAGTCGTACTCGCTATGAAGCCTTGTCCTACGTCTGGGGATCCATCACTGGAGATCGCCGACTGTACTGCGATGGCAAGATTCTATACGTGACTTCAAACTGCGAGTCAGCGTTACGGCATCTTCGTCTCAAGAAAAGACAGAGAGTTCTCTGGATCGACGCTCTCTGTATCAATCAGAGCTCCAATGCGGAAAAGAGCAGACAAGTTCCCTTGATGGGAGACATCTACGAGTCTGCTTCAAGAGTCATCATATGGCTTGGACCTGGAAGTAATCAGATCACTAGGGTGTTCCAGCGGGCGACTTACTTGCATCCCTTCATTTCGTCTCCCTTGTACGCATTGCGGTCTTTCGGGCCCAGGGTCGG
The DNA here is from genome assembly GCA_021655885.1 of Fusarium abutilonis. Taxonomy (NCBI): domain Eukaryota; kingdom Fungi; phylum Ascomycota; class Sordariomycetes; order Hypocreales; family Nectriaceae; genus Fusarium; species Fusarium abutilonis. The sequence goes on from JAJJWN010000009.1 coordinate 58,378, forward strand.
GGATCAAGTTCGCAAATGGAACCTTTTATACCTCGTCACCAACTGGCTCTGGCACAGATTCTGTAAGTTTAAGGTCTATCGTAGATTTCTGGTAAGCTGACTCAGAGATAGTTCCTCAAAGCCGTGACGACGCAGAGGTTATGAGTGTCATCAGTCGCAACGAGTGGTTCTCCCGTATGTGGACTATCCAGGAACATTTGCTGGCCAAAAACTCCGTCCTACTCGCCGGGCATACCTACTGTTCATGGACGGCATTCTCATCGTATTGGATGTGGAGTATTCGAGCCATTCAATCCCTTAAAGAGAGCTCGTTGCCAGCGTCCCTCCGTATTGCCACCTGGATCGCCTTCAAAAATGCAGCAGCAGCCCGACGAGGCCAGAGCATTTCTTCTGCACCTTTCGATATTTTCTCTGGGTTCGTCGAGTGTGCCCGTACACATCGATCGAGAGACCCTCGTGATAAAGTCTTCGCCTTTTTACCACTAATACAAAAGCTCGAGCCTGGGACCACGCCATTGTCCGTCAACTATTCTCTTTCTTCGTCCCGTGTTTACGAAGACTTTGCGCGTTACACCATTAGAGTATCAGCATCGTTGAAATACCTAGAGAGTCTTCCTCCTCTCCGACGTAGGAGTTTGCTGCCTTCCTGGGTGATGGATCTCCAAATACCTGCCAAATTTCCGATGCGGCGATGGGCAGCTAGTCAACTCCATGCCAGAGCCACTGGCAGTAGTAAGATTGACCTCGAGCTGTTGAAGCATTCGAACCCACGAGAGCTCTTGCTCGGTGGTCGCAGTATCTCACACATCAAAACACTGTCAACTCCAGGCCCGTTGAAACCCCAACAACCGGATGAACTGAAGAATTGGTTCTTCGGGTGGATTAGACAAATAGGCAGGTCTGTTCAAAAGTGCGAGGTTCCTTGGGCCTACTTCACTGTTGAATCGGGGCTACAAGAGTTTATCGATGGCGTAATCCGCTTTGATCCTTTCCTTGGTGGTTGTGTCATGTTCCTCACATCATCAGGACATATCGGCGTGTCGAGTTTTGATGTTCAAACCGGGGACCAGATAGTCTTGCTGGCTGGCTGCTCCCTCCCAGTAATTCTTCGGAAATCAAAAAGTCAGCCTGGAAAAGCATACTTCCTCGGCGTGTCTTACGTCGCAGGTATCAGCCATGGTGAAGCATGGGATGGGGTCCAAAGCGATGCAACTGTTACCCCTGACATATTTACACTTATATGATTAAATAAAGTGGAGCTTTTAAGATCAGAAATATTAATGGTAATGTTGTACAGTATTCATAGCGCAGCGGTATCTACATCTTTCAGTCCTGCCTGGGCATTCTCTTTGATTCGTAACAAAGAGCTCATAGCATACTCGTAGCTCAACATGGTGACTGTTGCCGCAGGCACACTTCGCGCAGTGTTGACTCCCATGCCACTATACAAAGCCCTCCAACCTTCCTCGCGGAGGATGATTCTAAAAGTATCGACAACGCCCCGGTATTTAGGTTGCAGCAAAATACTGCCTGACTTGGATCCGTGGATACCACCAAACCCTCCCAGAGCTTCAAGAAATTCGGCACCTGGAATGGGGCGTCGTTGAGTCTGGAGTCTTGTCCTAATCACTTCGTGTGGGTAGATGACGCTGCTGGCAATAACCTTTGACATGATCGATGCAGATAAGATACCCAGCCATTCTCCTTTCTGATCTCGAGCAGCACCCATTTCATTCCCAGTAAACCTTCTCTTAAGATATTCATAAACAGGGAACTGGATAGCCACATGCGAGAGACCTAGCATAGCGGCCCCGAAGCCCGAGTAAAAGCCCCCCAAGCCTTCCGTGGCATATATCTTGTAAGCGGTGTCTAGCGTAGAGTGGTAGTGCCAGTGCGGCCTATAGATACGGTTTCTGCGCAAGAAACTTTGTCTGCAGGGCCGGTAGGATTGGGACATGAGTCGAACCTTGACTGCCCAGATTGGGGTTGTGATCAAGGTCGACGCGGTGCCCGCTGCAACAGATGAGATGATGTTCACCATGTTGGGGCGCGAAGCCAGTTGTGCTACAGTTCTTGTGTTAGTAACTAGGGATGTCCTGTTACTTTCTGAGGTCATTTTGTTCATCTGTGGACTTACGATGTGCTTGGGGTAGTGTGATTTTGGCCCGTTGGTAAACAGTGAAACAAATTGCCCACGTAGGCAGGTATCCCAACAGCAGCGGCCCGATACCTCTATACATACCACGCAGACCCTCTGTTCTCCATATTATGCGGCCTGTTTGTACCAAGCCCTTGTATAGCTCATGATGCGTGCGAGACCTTGTCCCCAAACGAAGTGGATTAAGACGAAAGGGCCCAAGACGAACCGGGACGAGACTCCCCTGTGCCTGCAGTCGTATCTTGATAACATCCAGAGGACAGGTAAAGATCCCGGACGCAAAACCTCCAGCTGCTCCAGACACGGCATTTAGCTGCCCTTGAGTGGCTCTGGTAACCCACTGCTCAAGGGGTGAGGGCTTGGCTGCTCTGGGCGGCATTGCATGGCACCCCAGGTAGTGATGATGCTACGCCAGACTTTTCACAACGGTATATACATTGTAATAAAAGGATTTCAGGTCTATAAGTCTCCCATGTTGTGCACGAATGTCATGTTAGATCCTGTTCTTGAAGCTGAGAATCTGACGCAGTTTTGCTTATCATGACAGGGATTAGGAGTCAGTAGCGTGACCAGTTTCTGTTCGGTCCATCATTGGCTGGCCTGGACGAGTCAGTCATCCACTTTGGTGCTATTGATTACCCTACGGGAATGGTGAAGCAGACTTGTACGTTGAGATATTCCAAGTCCAAAGTCAGAGGGTATTGCTTAGGGTATCTAGGCCGATGAGAATGTTATATCGGTCGGCCTTGACTGGAGAGCTATGAAGCTTATTGATAATGATAGAAAAGTCTAGGTATAAATATTAAAAACAAGTGTATTCTAACGAGTCAGAAACATTATGCTACTTGCGTGGAAGTAGGGTGTAGATCATGGCAAAGTTAGCTGCTAATAGATGGAATAAATAACACGGGGAAACCGGAAGGTTCTGAGCTTATCGTATAGCAATATTCAACAAGATATTCATTTATCTAGGTGTCACCTCAATCTAAAAGCACCCTACCCGTTCACGCTCTTATCAAGTAAAAACCTTGGGTCTTTTGAACATTATCCAAACATGAATGTCTATAGTCTCACCCTATCTTCGTTCTATCCGCTGCTTTGGAATCGTCAAGTTACATCGGATAACCACCAAAAATGAAGTGATACTTTCACGTGATTCAGGTATGGTGACATAAACCTTGAGCATGACGAATATGGGCAATGATCCATCCAGGTAGATAGGACATTTGCACAAATACATTTGTATTTCTAATCATAAGTCTTTCTATACCTGCCAATTTAGCCTTTTGTTTCATGTCTCTTCAGTCATCTCCTGGCCTAAAGTCACGATGAAGGATAACGAGATCAAGTCCGTCGCAATTGTTGGAGCCGGAGCTGCTGGTACCTTTTCCAATCCTACCCCGCTGAATATCGTCATTAGATACTGACTATCTTCCTATAGGCGCTGTCACAGCAGCAGCTCTCAAAGCAGAAGACTACTTTGATCGGATCCGTGTGTTTGAACGAAGGGAGACACCAGGCGGCACGTGGTAAGTACACTAGTTATCATGAAAGGTCTCGAGTCTAACAAGAAGTAGGATTTACGATGCTGATCCAAAGATTGCTCCCATACATCCTGGAAGTTTGCCCACAGATATCGATAAACCACCGAACATTCCAGAGAATCTACCGGCAACAACAACTCCAAATCAGCAGGAAAGATACACACACACGCCCATCTACCAGAATCTCACGTAAGGCATCAAAAATGTAACTTTATCCCAATCTGAAATACTAATCAAGTAGAACAAATGTGCCCGATATTGCCATGTCATTCTCTGACTCACCCTTCTCCTATGGGCCCTTTGTTCCGCACTATGTCCCTCGCCAGTATATAGAAAATTACTTTTCGATCCACAAGACAGACAAGTATCTCTCACTCAACACTACGGTCGAAGATATATCACAACTACCTGCTGCTTCCAAAGGCGGGCTCAAACCATGGAGGTTGACCTTGCGTAAATACGAGCCTCTGCGCCACGTTGATGTATGGTGGCAAGAAGATTTCGATGCAGTCATCCTGGCCAACGGACATTACGCAGTTCCATGGGTACTTGCATCCTTATTCCAATGTTGGAAGTGCTTGTTAACGATCGGATACAGGTTCCTCGTGTGCAAGGCTTGGAAGATTACATGGAAAAGTTCCCTGGACGAGTGATACACTCCAAATTCTACCGTTCACCATGGCTTTACGCCAACAAAAAGGTTCTCGTGATTGGAAACTCAGCTTCAGGTCATGACATCTCAGTCGATCTGATACAGGCCGTTCATCTTCCACTTTACCAATCACGAAGATCACCATCAAGTGTGGATGGAAACGAACCTCCTTCAGGGATGGAGTGGAAGGCAATCATCTCAGAATACAAACTGGACGGCACAATCGTTTTCGAAGACGGCTCAGAACTCAAAGAAGTTGATCTTGTTCTCTATTGCACGGGTTATCTACCTTCCTATCCATTCTGGAACAGCAAAACCAACGGTCGCCCATTATTCGACTATGAGAAAAACAAATTGATCAATAACTACTGGCACACCTTCTTTCAGGATATCCCCAATCTGGCAATGGTCGGCATGCCTCGAGTCTTGACGTTCCGAAGCTTCGAATATCAAGCCATAGCACTCGCCCGGCTTTTCTCTGGTAGAAACGCCGTTCCCCTTCCCCCATTGGAAGAGCAGCGAAAGTGGGAAGCGAGTAGAGAAAAGATCTGCAGACAAGAGAGACGAAAGTTCCACGAAATTGAGTGGGAGTCTGGTGAGACATTCCGGTGGTTAGATGGATTCTTCCAGATTGCGGGACTGGGGACGTTATCCGGCGAGGGCAGGATACCACCTGTGTTGAGCAAAGAGCTGGTTTGGGCTATAGAACATATACGAAAGTATCCGAGACCTGGCAAGGATAGACAGTCTAAGAACACCAGGAGGGATAACGTCGAGCAGGATGACTGGGTCTTGGTTGAGCGTGGAACAAAGGATTTCTTGGCATTTATTTAAGCAATATGCCGTTGGGCTAGACAGGATATAGTGAAGTGGGCGAAAATAACATCCACCATTCTAAGAGAAGCGCGTTACAATTCATCTTCGATCACAACCTCTCAACTGTCATGAAAGCAGTCTGTCGCAGGGAGCTCCGCAACAAAACAAACATCTCCCTACTTCTACAGGCTTCCACTTAGCTGCGTGTGGTAAGAGAAAGACAAAGCCATCTCTCTTTGGGACATGTCTAGGTACAGCATCCATCACGAAACCAACAAGATGGTGGGTTCGCTATGCCAAATACCACGGCAGGCTTCAGTTCCGAACCTTGGCTTGCTCACTCGTCTTCCACCATCTATTCAATTGAGCTAACAAGCATTTGGGGCTTCTGTGGCAGGTTTGTCCTTTTGAACTCGTGGCTCGGAAAGTCGATTCCAAGCACTTTGATTATTCGTTGTCGTCTGACCTAGATACTGGACAATCTGAGGCTCTGCAAGGAGAAGTGATGATATGGAAACTTTCCTGCAATGTGGCTTGTAACGCAGTCACATCACTTGTCAAGTTTACGCCAAGATAATTTAGGCTCAGTTCAACTGAATATAGAAAATTATATTAAGTAGTATTCATTATCGGCTAAGCCGTCGTCATCAATCGTGATAAATGGACAAGGTATCAGTGCTGTTACTGTACTCAACACCACATTTGTCTGAAAAACCAGTGAACATATCAACCCGATGCTGAACATATTCTTGGAAGCTCTCTCTTGTGCAGCTCGTTCCAGGTCCATCATCACAGCTAGGCACAGGCTGAGGCGCGCTGTTGACCAAAATCCGGTAGTACTCTCCATCATCGTAACCGTAGCTGTTTGTGCAATTCAATCGTTCAACAGCGATGTTACTAAGGAAAGGCAAGACATGGGAGCTTCTCCAAGCCCGTCGGTAGTTGATCTTGTCCAGAGGCATGGTGTCGTTAACCTGAGATCCACTACCGGCAGGCTCGGAATTGTTGAAGAGACCCATCGCGACCAAAACCATGGGTGGCAGTTCACGATGGGTGAAGCTGACGTAAAGATCCTCATCCGAGTCATCGCCCAGAAGAAGATGAGCTGTCGAGTTCAGCCAGGGCATGCCAACGTAACCAGAGATCTGGTTGCCGTATCCAGCGTTGTAGTGGTATCGCACGTCCTCGGAGTATTCCCAACCAAGCCAGTCATCGGGAGTGAAGAGCTCAAGATTGCAAAAGGACGACTTGCCATGGATAACTGTCTCGTATCCACATAGTTGCTGCATTCCAAATACGTCGTTGACGGTGAAGTTGAAGTCGGGTGCCAGATCGTTGAAGCGGGCGACGATTGGCTTGGCGTATTCTTCCTTGTATACGGACGACTCATCGCTACCGGTGGAGCCTGAGTAGCCAGGGCAGGCTTTGTATGGAGTCAAGCTATCGGCGCCAGATTCTTCAGACTCGAAGATGCTCTGGATCTTGATGGTCTGGTCATCGGGCTCGAGACCCCGGACGAAAGACCGAGCAGACTTGACTGTTCTGTCGGCAGAAGAAGTCCATACTTTTTTGGGAAGCTGAAAATTGGGATATCGAAATTCCAGATCAACTCCCAACCGTGTAGCTTCGAGTCTTCCCACGCGCGTGAGCAGCTCGGCCTCGGCCTCGGAGAAAGGCGCTTCCCAATCAGCGAGAAAGTTCAAGTATGGAACCTTGCTCCAGTCTGTCTTTGTGTGATTCACGAGCTTTTCAACAAAAGGCTCAATGTACTCTTCGTAGTCAAAGTCGTTGGTATAAATGGCAGCGTGTCGCACAAGGTAGGCAGCACGCTCGGGTTTGCAGCCCTGAGGGGCATCGGGAGAGGCAGGAGGATCTTGAGGTTCAAAATAGGGAGCGATACCGCCGAGATGGTGCAAAGGGTTGAAGCTATACTCGGAGTTGAGTGTTGCTGCTGAAGCACATGCCACCAAGGGCAGCAGGCTGAGGAGGGTATGCTGTTGAGGCATGGTAAGTCATCAGCAGCAGCAAAGACTTGTGGATGTGCTGGAACAATTCCGTTTGCTCTACTTCTACAAAACCTTTGGCTACCTACATGATACTTTTATTTCCTTCCATTTCCCTTGTCGAGATATGAGATCATTAGTGATCAACAGCCAATGTTTTGATTGCCATGACTTTTGACGTCACCAGCATAAAGATGCTCCACGACTAAACCTGTCTATCTTGTCCATGTTCCTTGCAGTTCATTTGATCGAGTCTTTCTGATTGGAACGGAGATTTGCGGCTCCCCCGTATTGACCACGTTGGCTCCGCAAGCCGTGTTATCCGCTGAGCAGACTTGGCGTCTGTCAAAATCGAGATGTCCATAAAAAGACGCGTAAATCCCAATACCAAGTTTTCCATCAAAGCAATATTGCTGACGAGTGCCCAGCTTCCGACGAGTCATGTGTTCCAAGGAAGCCAGACGTGCAACACAATTGTCTCTACGCATTCCTTCTTGACTATGCCAGTTCTCTTTCCAAGTGACTGATAGTAAGATGGGAGAAAAGTTTGTTGAGCGTCTCTCTACCCACTAATCATGTCAAGCCTTGTGTACCAGGTTCAAAAACCGGGTCATGGCAGCCCGCACCCTTCAAGTCCCAATGAAATGCGTTATTCTCGCACGACACCAGCAAATAAGCACGCAAGCTCGCTTTGGTCAAACCAATCTCGGTCTTTGTTCCAAGCCTTGACGATTATGTCCCTTCCTAGGCGAGCCATGTTCTCCACCTCCGCAGGCGTACCAAAACTCACAAGAGTCCCCGTGTATAATGATAAGATCAGTCGATGTCAGCTCCTGCAGGGCCATCTGCTTAGCCTGCATGAATATTTCCTTGGCTTCCTTCAAGATATCCGGAGATTGATCGACGCGATCCATTAGCCAATCGTAGTTGATCCAGTGTTCAAGTGCTTGCATCTTGTCGCTTCCATCAAGGACAGTGGACAATATTGTGAGAGGTCTGGCATCTGGGCTTGCGGCCCGGCCTTTTACTGCTTTTCTTGTCATCTTGTGGAACTTGACGATGTATTCTGCCAATGCCTTGCTAACATCATGGGTAGGTTGTTGCAGGTATCTTGGTGCTGGAGGAGGAAAGTGATTCAGGGAGAAATTCTTGAGATCAACTACGTTGGGGAGGTATTCAAGGGCCAGATTTTTGGGCTCAGTATCGTAGTTGTAAGCTTTGGTTGCTCTGACGGTATATATAGTGCTGTCGGATTGCCCAACATGTACTTCATCTGCAGCCATTTCTGCCAGACATTCCGCTTCAACGTCCTACTTATTGTCAGCATCAACTACCATCTCAGCCCCGATGATATACGCAGCGATCTATGGTGATTTCGTTTGCAGGATGACGTGCCATATAACGCTCACCATGTTTGACCACGACATCGGTAGTTCCATCTTGGAGCGGGTGCAAGAGTCGCGCGCGGTAGGTGAAGTTAGCTTGTTCCCCCAGTCAATGATTCAAGAGAAGCAGCTGCAAAGGGGGTTGCGTTGAGCCAAGTAAACACTTGTTGGTGTATCTGGTCAGGCATGTTGGTTACTTATGCGTTCATGAAAGTTTTATTGCGTTGAGGTAAAGCCTCGTATCAATGAGGTACCTACTTGGGCAAGCTCTTATCAATTGCTTCGGAGTTGCTGCCTAGAATAGTTGGCGTAATATTCTGCATGCTTATTCTAGGTGCCTGAAGGCACCATTCACGTAAAACAGAAACTGAGAAGAGCCATGTCACAAAGAAAATTGTATCACAATTATTTAGAGTTCTCCATGTAACGTGCAACGTGAACGTAGGGCTGAACGGGTGGATTCAACGCTTGGCGATTTGCTGATGTGATGCAAGGCTGTGGTGGCTTAGAGCCGAGGCAAGATAAGATAACAATGGCTTTGGCTGGACCAAGGAAAACAAGACTGATCAATGGAACCATCACTAATAAATATTCTGTGACTCGTTAAAGCAATCATACCCACGTAGTGGTAAGCAACTATTTTTGTTTTAGCGCTTCTAAAAAAACATGTCAAAATGCCAGCATAAAAAAAAGCCACGTCTTCTACGTTCCTCTGTTATCATTGGACAATCCTCTTGACACCCCCAAATTCAGAACAGGTAGTGGGCCTTTGTGGCGCAGTCATACAACGGGCAAGGACCAACAGCATTGGCAAAAGCTTGTAAGAAAGAAAAAAATAGGGACCTTTCATTAGGCGTGACCCCCCATGGACCCCCTTAAAAAAATTAAGGAATCAGGATGTTTTAGGGGGTGTTGCTCAACCGCGCCTCTTTTTTTCCCTCCTCCCTCCACTTCAATCTGACTGATTCTGATTCTGACTCTGACCTGTCTCACTCTCATCCGCTCTTTTCCTGTCGGGTCATCGTCTCTTATCAATTTCGTCAACAAACCCTCGAGACGCGCGAACCGAGTCGAGCTTGAGACCAGCGCAGCGCATTCTCTCTTTTCGTCTCCCCTCCATGTGAGGTCCCGGGCCTCTCCTCTGCTGTCCGTCCAAAGCCTGCGCTTCCGCTTCCTCTCGCCGAACCGAGACGATACAAGATGCACCTCTCCAAGATACGCCTCCCCGACTGGCGCACTCTCCACAAACGAATCCCACATCCTCATCCGAGGCGCGTCATTCTCTACACTTCGATAACGACCGTCATTGTCATAATCCTTGTCAGCTTCCACCTCATCTCGACCTCCTGGAACACAGGGCCTGCCGGCTATGATCCTCTCCTTAGCCGAACAAACGATTACCGACTCCTCACGAGCACGCGGAATAACTTGGGCTTCTACAATACCATCAATGTCAAGAAGACGGGCCAGAAGATTATGAATCCGACCCTTCTTGAGTTGCCACAAGGGAGCAAACATGACTTTCTCGTCATCGCGCGCGCGCCGCACGTCGACCAAGATATTAAAGGCAAAAAGTACCGACGAGCCCAGCAAGTCGCTACTTTCGTTAGCCTTACATACGATGCTTTCGGTCGTCCAGAACTCACCGCGACCAACGATTGGCACAAGATGCTTGTCGAGGACTTCACCGAAGCCCAAGGCCCCGAGCACCACTGCAAGAGGCAGCCTGACATGGATAAATACATTGGCCCTGAGGACATGAAATTGTTTTGGAGGAAGAATGGCACCCCTATGCTCATCTTCACCCACCAAGTCAATGACGAGAATCTCTGCGAGGGTATGTACATTGTCGATGCGCGCGCTGCTGTTCCCGAGCTTGTCAAAGAAATGGGCAAGCATGCCAAAGAACTTCCACCCATCGAATTCGCCGAGCCAATTCTCCTCCGCCGCCAACCTCCCGAGGGTGAAGAAGCCGAGCCTAGATACCAGCGCGAGAAGAACTGGGCCCCCGTCTACTCTCCCTTCAGCGAAGATGACGATGAGATGATGTTCATGGTGGAGCCTAGCCAGCTCTACCGGTTCAATTCGACCGACCTGCCTGTCTGGAACATGGAGGCTGACCCTGAATCGGCGGTCGAAGAGCCTTTCCCTCCCGACAACGAGGGAAAGACCTGGCATTCGGACGAGCAAACCTGCATGAACGATGTCATGCTCACAAACAAGCGAGTGCATCAATCGACGCCTATGCTAAGCCTGACACTATGCAATCGCGGTGCTTGCGAGCCCATGGAGAACAACACGGTCATTATGGGCATGGTGCAGATGCGCTACGATCCTCCTCAGTACACGAATACATGGTACGACCACCGAATTGTGGTCTACTCGCCAGTCGCGCCTTTCAACATGCTGAGCGTTAGCAAGAAACTTACATATCACGGCGAGACCAACAGCAAGTATATCTGGACCGGTAGCATGGTGTACCATGGGAGACAGCCCACGCAGAGGAGTCATGGATACCTGGACGACGAGATCTGGCTGAGCTTTGGCATCGGCGACTCGGCGCCAGGATGGCTAGACATCAAGGCCAAGGAATTGGTCATGGACCATTACTTTTGCACGGGCGCACCGGATGGGTACAGGGAGAGCATCAAACAGCATTCATGACGAGACACGACAATGTAATTGGTAATAGAATGGCGTATTAATTTGTATCTATGGTACAGTACAGTGCATATGCAAGACATGGAGTTGTGGTCTGGTCAAGACAGGCATTGGGAGATTTGTTGTAATTGATCATGCATATTAATTATCTCGCCCCTGATATTGTTTGCTTGATTCCCCCCTGAGCTGAGGCTATTCCGAGGTATCAGCCCCGCACTAGCACTTGTCGCCAGGTAGTAAGTAAAAAGTAATCTCTTATGATGCCTTGGCAGGGGTCTAGAATCAGATCACGATGCTATCCAAGCTGTGATAGGGTTGAGCCACACTGGGCTAAACAGTCGAACGGCTGATTGGTGGCTATGGAAATCCTCCACTCTGCAGGGAGAGAAAAAGCCACTCGGGGATCGCCGGCTGGGACCGAGGCTGAGTATAGGGTAATGACAGAAATGGAACAAGCAAAACTAGGATATTAACAATAGCATAATCGTAGAGTTGGACGACACACCATACCTTGCATGGGATATAACCAAGTGGTAGTTATCAGTACAGTAGCTTAAGACATATTTGAAGCAGAGTCAAGTTAAAACCTGAAACTCAACTTCTGCATCTTATACTCACTCACATCTAATCTACTTTGATGTTCATGCACGTCCTGTTCCCACATCCTTGAGGCCCTACCAAATGAAGCGAAATACATGCAGTCCAATGACTGTTGGTATGTACCATGCAGCAACAGGGAATACAAAACCGGCTATAGAACCCATAATACGACGCTTTTTCTGAGCTCAAGTGGAGAAGGTGACAGAGCCTTTTACCAAATACGACTCTTCATCATCCACGTCTTGGCTTGCTGCGAGACAAGAGGAAACAACCCCGCGAAATGATTGGGTATGCTTCATTAGATCATGCATACTGAAATGATCAGTTACAAAGCCGAAGCCTGACCTGGCAGGTCCCATTGGCTTGAGTCGTATTCGATCTGAACCCATAGATACTTAATGCTGGTGATTTCCCACTCAAACCAGGGTACCAACACATATCGGAGCTTAATTTGTTTGCACAGGGAATAATGTGTAACCAGGGCCCTCAAGTATTAGCTGATGAAGAAGAGGTCTGTACAATCAATCTTGCTAAGCATTGTAGCTAACGGGGACCGCAGATTAACAATGATGGCGATTCGCTATTCAGCGAGGTGTGTACTTGATCAAATAGCTGACACTGGAGCAAAATGACTGATATGCCCGCCAGAGTGTTGCATCATCCACGCAAAGCCTAACAAGCTCCATCCTCCACTACCGTGACGAGAATGGGAGGACTTATCACAAATACAAGGATGGAAGTGAGTCAACCTCTTTCCAAGAGTAGTTCCAAACTAAACTAGATATCAGAATATTCCATGCCCAACGACGAGACAGAGAATGAGAGATTAGGTACATTACCCTGACCCGACAACTTCTCGCCCAAGTCTAACATGATAGATCTACAACATCACTTATTTCTTTTCACTTTCGACAATAGATTGGGACTAGCACCGCCGAATAAGCCTGATGCGAATGTCAAGCGAGTACTAGACGTGGGCACTGGTACCGGTATCTGGGCCCTGGACTTTGCTGATGAGCATCCCGAGGCAGAGGTGAGGACAATACCAGCTTAGTTGAATGGGTGCTGACGATATAGGTTATTGGTATTGATCTTTCGCCCATCCAACCCGAATTGTAGGTTGAGATCATACACAGCTTGTAGCAACACCGTGCAAGTACTTACATCATGTAGTGTACCTCCGAACGTTCAGTTTATCATCGACGATATTGACGAAGAGTGGAATTACTCTAAACCTTTTGACTATATCCACAGTCGAATGATGAACTTGAGTGTTAAAAATTGGAAGGAATATGTTCAGCGCATCTTTGAGTAGGTCGAAGCTGGCTTCATTCCTGTCATCAACTGGATATTGACAGCCTAGGAACCTTGAGCCGGGCGGCTATGTCGAACTGCAAGAGGTCGATACTGCCTTGACGTCTGACGACGGGACGCTTACCCCAGACAATCAGCTCTTCAAGTGGTGCCAACTTCTCAACGAAGGAGTTGCTAAAATGGGTCGACCTATGATCTCAATCGAACAGATCAAGCAGTACGTGATCGACGCGGGCTTCGTCAACATTGTCGACACATACTACAAATGGCCTACCAATCGTTGGCCTAAAGACAAGCGGTACAAGATGATAGGACAGTGGAACAACGTCAATACTGGGTATGCGCTCGAGGGAGCTGCATTGGCGCCTCTGACGAGGGTTCAAGGATGGACGAGGGAAGAGGTGGGCGTTTTTGTCGCGGGTGCTAGAGCTGAGTTGAATGACACGGCTATCCATGCCTATTGGCCTATGTATGCTCTCTTCTCCTGGTTTTTGAAGCTGTCACTGACTGGTCTTAGTGCATCGATTTATGCGAGGAAGCCTATCGCTGGAGAAACCAAGGAACAGGTCACGGAACCATCTACGGATTAGGGAGTACCGTCGGAGCCATCCCAGTTGTGTGAAGACAAGCAGACGTTAATAGTTGCTACGGTCAAGATATAGAGTACACAGCACCTGTGGTTGAACGGCACAGCTGTCTGACTGGTATGCGTAGCTAAATATAGACAACCAAGTTTCCTTGATGTACAGCTGAAACAAGAATGATGACGAGTCCGAGTGTGGCGCAAGAGGAATTGCTCTTGGCAAACGAATCTGACTTGTTTGTCTCCACCGTCATCCTGATCTTGGATCCTTGTGACATCAGTCTCGAAGCTATCACCATGGTTAATAGAGGAGGTCGTAGCAAAGCGTGCAAGACTTGCAAACGACGACGCGTGAAATGCGGTAAGACTTGCTTCTGCCAGTTTGCAGCAGCTGAGCCTGGTGATCGTCACGACTAACCTCTGACTGTAGATCAGCGCAAGCCGCACTGTCAACGATGTTATAAAGCGGGATTAAGATGCGATGGATATATCGTCTTCGGACAGTTTGTGGATGAGACGACTCGGTTCAATCACAAACCAATCACAGAACCTAAGCAATCTCAACTCGTCCATACACCACCAAAAGATCTTACGCGATTCACATGCAGTCCATCTTATTCACTGATTGACGAGGATGATGTGATACACACTCATCTCATATCGAGACTCGACAGCCCCGAAGTCCAACCCTTGTTCACCAACCACGAGACTCTGTCGTCCGTCGGATCCACGCGTACTCTGGCAGTCCGGGCCTTAGCAGCTGTTTATTTCGGAAAGACCAATGGCGATAGACGAATCTTTGAAGTCGGCAACAGAGAGTACGTCAGGGCTCTGAAGCAGCTACAATTAGACTTGGCGAGCCCGACTGCTGTCCTGGAGTGGGATACGCTGGCGAGCGCTCTCTGCTTGGGCATGTATGAGAATGTGGTTTTTAGTGAGAGGACTGGATGGCTTAAGCATTACGAGGGAATTTCACAGCTGGTGAGTCCCATCTCCATACATAATCTTTTGGAGATTACTAAAATTGTGGTCTTTAGGTTCAACTGAGAGGTCCAACGCGACATCAAACGTCTTTGGACAGAGAGATCTTGCGACAATGTCGATTCGAAATAGTAGGACTGAAATCTCTCAAAATTATCTGTTACTGACTTGATACAGATTGTTTGCGCTCTGGTTCGCCGTCGTCACTGTTACCTTGCACATCCAGAATGGAGAACTATTCCAAGGTCTTCAGAACAACCACAGACATCCAGTGACGTCTTGCATGACATCTTTGCCCATCTGCCTGGCCTTTTGCACGACTTTGACTGCTTTAAGAAAGAAGATTTGGATATTGGAATTCATTCTGATCTGAAACGTCGTACTGAGTCAACGCTTGAGGCCCTCTACGACTGGCAGCTACTTTATCAACACCAACTGTCTCTCTTCACAGCGTCTCCCACAGGTTCTGTCGACGACAAAACACTGTTGGCACTGCAGAAAGCCATTATTCTGTGCATGGCTCGCCTATGTGAGGTTTTGCAAATTCCACTAATACCTACGAAGATGGAGACGCCATTCGCGCTCAGCAATCAGCGTGCAACCAGGGAAGTCATTGCAGTTGAGATATGCCAACTGGCTATTTCGTGCGTTGGAAGTGAGTTTTCCAGCACAGGGCCACTTCTTTTCATCTTTCCACTGCAGATTGCAAGTATGAATCTTGAATCTGGAAGCGTTGAGGGAAAACTGGCAGAAGAGATAATGAACGAGGCTATTGCAGGGAAACATGGGTTTGAGATTGGAAGGAGACGAACATGGGTATTCTAGTATATTTATTCTCTGGTTATTTATCCTTGTCTTTTCATCTCAGACTTTACATGTAACTGGTTCATACGTTTCGAATTACGAGCCACTCTAACTTGGCAACCTTCTTCTTGTCCTCTTCCTCCTCTTCCTTCGCTTTCTTCTGAATTTTCGAAACGGCCTTGTCGCGCTTCTCTAGCAATCTCACCCTCTCTTTTACCACTTCCGCCAAGTCTTTGCCCCGTCTTTTCTCGATTTCTTTGGTCTTGCTTGAACTGGCTCCGTCCAGTTTTGTATCAGCTTTCGTGTTGATGTCGTTGATCTTGTTATCCAACTTCTCGATCTTGACTTCAATCTCGAGGAGACTCTCTACACCCGAGTTGAAGTTTTGAACAATCGAGTCAAGTGGGCGGTTGTACTTCTCGGCCGCCTTTTCGCGCTTCTGTTCACGTTTGGCTAGCTTCTTCTGCTTTTCTTTCTCTTTCTCGGATAGCTTCATTGCCGTTTGTTTCGCGCTGATGCGGTCGAGGACGTTGGTCTGCTTGACTGGAGGCTCAACATCAAAAGACAAAGGCTCAATGTATGGCCCTAGTTCCCGTAATCTTTCTAATGGATCGATGCTCCTGGCCGTACAACCAAGTGTTCCCATAATGACCTCGTCTTTCTTTATCTCCATATGTAGCCCTTTAGGGTTGAATACCTCACGATTCATTTTGTCAAGCAGCTTTTTTGTTCTGATATAACAGACAGCGGCTGAACTAGCACCTGCGGCTACTTCGAGGCCTAGGGCGGCTCCCTGAGCAATTTCATTCGGTACGAAGCCCAGTCCTTCACCAGCTATACCAACAGCTTGACAAGCAGCCGGATCAGCAAGCGCGACGTTCAGGGCATCGAGAATAGAGAGGAAGACAGTGGCAGAGATGTCGTAAGAGCCAAGAATTGGCGGGTAGGCCCTCACAAATGGCGGGGTAGTGTCCAGCGACGATCCAATCGAGGTTGCAGGTAGAAGAACAGGACGAGAAGGGGACAAGGTTGAGTTTGCAGCCGGAGGAGGAGGGATAGATGCTTGTTGGTACATGAATGAGTTATTCTGGTGAGTAAAGCTGTTATGAATGTTGGTCTCGGCTACGAAGGGTGCATTTGAGGTGTTGAACTGGTGAGGATACATTCTGGAGTCGTGATGGTAGATGATGATAGATATTACTTGTTACTTTGGAAACGTCAAGTGTGAGACTGAAAATGTATGAATTTCGTCTATTCGGGAGAAACATGTTTTCTATATATACAGCCTGATTTGCAAAACCTCCAACTTCTGACAAGAGGTTATTTCCAATCGAGTGCATTGTTCGAGATGGAGGCTGTCACAGGCTGCGCCACTACCAAGAAGCACTATACCGTATTAGGTTTATTGTGCGAGCTGTATAACAGATGAACTGTCATGTTTATTCACAATCTTGGCAATTTGATTACTTTCTTACATGTTTGTCTTGACATAGTCTTTGGTGCCATCACTATGTAACGCATTTCGACATTGTTTGCCCGATTACATGCGACATGCCAGGGCTGAAAGCTTGGATGAGTTGCTATCCGATCAAGTGTAATGGCGCGATGGGCTTCGTCTTGTGCTGTATCTCATGTATATAGTCTGTATTATTGAATAATTACAATTAGTACTATGCTCACTTGCTCACTTGATGACTGTCAACGTGAAGCCCCTGTATCACTGAATCAGACTGAACATGAGTCTTGGATGCACGGGGACATTACCACACGAATTGCTGAAGCTTTGTCTCTAGTTGCTCAGACTCATCAAGATGTTAGCTCAAGAACATCAGCTCTTTCTTTGTAGTTTCTCAATCGTGCTGGTAGATGCTGCATCTCCTTCAAAAAGCATCAACATAACTTACTATCTGACTAGCACTTTTGACCATATCAAATGTTGCAAGACAGCGAGAGGTGATCAGATCAGGATCGAAAGCCGCG
Source organism: Fusarium abutilonis (assembly GCA_021655885.1). Taxonomy (NCBI): domain Eukaryota; kingdom Fungi; phylum Ascomycota; class Sordariomycetes; order Hypocreales; family Nectriaceae; genus Fusarium; species Fusarium abutilonis. The sequence continues at coordinate 75,859 of JAJJWN010000009.1, forward strand.
ATAGTTTGATAAAAAATTGATTTGCTATTCTAAAACCTTGCAAAGAAGCATGGGTATCTCATATCGTCATAAAGCACCTAAACTTCACGCTCAAAAACTCAGCCAAGCAATTGCGGCCAACGATCCTCCCACTGCCGTTAACAGCAGCTCCGAACTTGGTGCTCTTCTCATGCCATCAGACATGTAAGTCATCACGTTCTCCGTCGCAGGATAATAGTCGTTGTTAAAGGTCGAGTTCAACGTCACAGATCCAATAATCTCGCCGGACTCCAGACGAATGTAAGTATCGATCTCGTAATCTTTCAACTTGCTCTCTGTCACAATAATCTCTCGTGCACCCCGTATCCAGTCTCCGTAGCCGCCGTAGCCTGAGTGTTGTCCGTAGCAAAGATGCAGACCATTGCCCTCAATCGTCATTCCATCGAGCTGCCTGTCCCAGCGGTAGCACCAGGTGTTTCCATGGTCATGGCCGTAGAATAATCCCATGATTCCAGGGATCGTGACCAAAGCCTCCATGAATGGTACGTCCTGTTCACCATAAGGACAATCATAAGTCGGTGTACCATCAGCACACCACCCGTAACCTTGTTGTGGGAGAGGGGGGTCGTCGTTAATACCTGGCTGGTAGTTCTTGCTAACTCCGACCTCGGTATTGAAAGCAGCAGTTGCGTTGATGGCAATATGAACAAAGGCGAGCGACGGGATGATTTTGTTGTGCTGGTCTGCGAGGTCGGCGCTGGTTTCGTTGAACCAATCCACGACACTCTGGTCAACCCAATTCTCCTGATAACTGCCCTGATAATACATGCCGCCGCGGCTATCGAAGAACCACAGAAGGAGCTCGGGACTGCACTCGATGGTATCGGAACAGTCGGCTGCGTATACGGGAAGATAGTAGTTGGTTGTACCGGACTTTTCCTCGTTGACCATCTTCTGAGTCCGCGACCCCGGCCACATCTGCTCTCGCTCTAGAATACCGTCGCCGGCGATGTTGTAATTGTGGTCATGGTTGCCGTAGGTAGATGCCCATGTGAGGCCGCGATCGACCATAGGCTCAACAATCTGGTCAATATAATGTGTGCTGTTGTGGGCGTACGTAGAGTCGCCGTTGATGAGGTCGCCATTGAGAACCACAAGATGTGGTGGATCATAGTCAAGAACCTTGTTTAACACTTCAACCGAGTTGCGATCTTGTTCTGGGCCTGTGGTTGATTCATCTATGAAGATGGGTGAGCTACACTGGTCACAACGAGATGCTGTATATAGATAGGTAGGTAACCAACATTGTCCAAAATGCAGATCAGAAAAGATCGCAATCTGAAAGGTTCCACTACTGTTGAACCTCAGTGGTTCAAGATCGTCGTTGTTAACATTGGCTGCGTAGCCAGATGCGGCGAGGAAAGCCACGGCGATGGCGTGCCTTGACATGATTGATGATGATGCCGGCAGTGCCGATGAGTCAATTGACGTTTGAGATAGTTATTGAGATCATTCTTTGCCAATTCATCGTGCCGGACAATACCTTTTATCATGCAGTGGAAAGAAGCATCGAAGCGTCATGTCATAGATTACTTGGAACCCGACAACGTTTGACGATACTATGTTAGGTTAGGCCTAGCAACTGGAAGGTGGGATACACACATCGTATGTAGCCGCGCGTAAATACCCGTTACGTACTACTGAAGAAATTTACGGGAGTGGCTTGGCATGGAAGCATTTGATGAATTCGCTGTTGATTCGAACGGGACGTGTTTCTTGCCAAACCTCTACTACATCTGTCTGATACTTATATTTATCGACATCTAGATCTATGTAACACTCATGTCTTGCTGATCTCTGCATACAGTAAGTACATCATGATTCTTACCGTTGTATTGTGCGACGGTCCGATCGGGTTCGGCTCCGAGATGTGGGCGGATGTCCCGGACGAGACTCGTCATCTAAGTTCGCTAAGTTCCGTAGCGCAAAGCCAATATATTCCTCCCGTATGTCGACAAATAGCTTAGCTCCATCTGTGTAGCGAGAAGCTAGAAAGAATAGCCCTACGACTGGATCAATAATCATTTTGTCAAAAGTCAGTTGCCGCGTAAGCCACAGCATCAACAATGACCTCAACATACGATAGTCTCAATCCTCAAGTTGACTATTGATTGGAATGTCGTTGCTTGAAGCCGGAAGTGGTAAGAAAGCAGGCGCAGCAAAATCCCTCCGCTTTCATTTGAGATGTTTTATCTTGATTCGAGGACTTGAGAGCGTCTGTTGGTGACGTGGATCAATTTAGCTGTCTCAAGGGATATCTCTGCCCGCGTCTCAGGTGGATCAGAACAATCTTCTCTCCAAGCTAGAAGGAGCATATTTCGGGGTCTTCCATGCACTTGCAGTATGGTAGAGGGGTTGTTGTGTGTCGAGTATTCCTAGATGCTACGATTAGCCAGCACAAGTGCCAACACGAGTAGGCATAGTCACGTCATTTTCCACATGTTAACCACTCCCATGTGGAAGGGGAACATGGAGCATTACTAGACCAAACCCGTCTATTAGGTATGTTTTAATACTAGGTCTATAGAGATATATACAGATCCACGGTGTGATAATGACCACATGTACACTCAAGGTGAACCAGTCACCTTGTCCGGCCAAGACAGCCAGAAAAGAAAAAGATACGCTTCCTCATCCATAATTGATGTATTCGTGTTATACGTTTAGCAAGTGCCCTTCTTGGTAGGCTCGCACTCGCCGTTGGCCTTGTCGCAGCCCTCGTAGGCCTGGCACTCGGTCTTGGGAACACAGTTGTTGCTGTAGGTAGCCTATATACGAGTTAGCTTGTGCTGTTTGTGTTCTTCTGGGCATTGTGCTTACCTTGTCACCGAGGTTGGTGTTGATGCCAATGAGCTCACCACCGTTGACGGCAGTGGTGCCCTCAATGTGGACGGAACGAGCACAGTTGCCCTTGCAGTTACCGCAAGATCGGTAGACCTTGCCGTAGTCGTTGGCGTAGAAGTTGACGACGTTGACGTGACCGCAGCCGTTGTGCTGGATGACCTTGTCGGCAGCCTTGAAAGCACCACCACCGATAATGTTGGCGGTGCCGTCACCCTTGATGCTGATAGCATCCTCACAGACGTCCTCAAACCAGACGAACTCAAGAGTGCAAGCACCGAGACAGTGGACACCCTCCTTCTGGTCAGCACCGATGATGACGTTTCGCAGGGTGGCACCGTCCTCGAGGAGGAAGACGGCGTCGTCAGAGCCTAGTAGTACATATTAGCATATAACACTTCCCGTCTTGGATCATCACAACTTACCGCCCTCGCTCTGGCCAGAGCACTTAACACCACGGTCGTACTTGACCCACTCGGCATCAAAGGTCTCACCAGCCTTGATGGTCTGGGGGCTGGACAGAGACTTGGAGCCAGTGCTGGAAGGGAGAGTCTCGTGGCCGAGGCAAGCCATGACGGCAGGCAGGGTGGCGAGGAAAGAGACGAAGCTAGAGGTCTGCATTTTGAAGGTGGTATCTGAAGATTGTTACAAACAATGAAACCGATCAACGGTGATAGGATGAGGAGTTGTACGAGGAGAAGAGTGTAGTGGTTGTGGATGAGGAAAAGAAGTTTTAGATTGAGGAATTCATCTCATCTTATAAGCTCTAAGATATTATCTCCAAGGCTTGGTCTTGCCTCGTTTTGCTCCCAACAGAATAGCACTGAACCCGTATTGCCATCCGGCCCTTGCAATAAGTGGTTCGTTATTAGCGGTCGAAGAGAAACAACCATCCTGTTGAATTAAAGGAGGCTGTCATAGTGGTACTTTGCATTTCTCGTTTCAGTTACGACGTTTCACCACTACTATTTCTGCGACGGGAATAACTAATTCTCCTCCACTGAGATGACAGCCCGTGAAGAATTGATAGGGTGGTCCGGGATTAAGCCCTTGTATTTGAGACCCGCCACTTCGCTTCAGCCAAGGCTGCGTGTCGATCTCGGTCTTGATTAAGTTTAAGGTTGTTAAGGTTATCCATATTTTTATTTCTTTCTTTAATTCTCCGTGGTCGTGTTTTGATCCATGTCCCACGATATAGGTCAGCCCCGTCCCGAGGGACCAGTGCTGATAACCCTGCAATATCTCCGATTAGAACCTTTACCGCGGGCAAAAGCAAGGTGACCGAAAATCCACCTCTGAACATGGGTACTGATATTGCGCAGGCCCTGGCAATGAAACCCCATCGGTGTGTGTCCTGTTGGCTGATTCATGCGACACTGACAGGTCAACAGTCTTGTAACTATGAATAGATACCCCCTTGTGCTTTAACTATGTAGTTATTCTAGAACGGACTCTGCAGTTTGTGTGTCTAAAGTTTTATAGTACATAATCATACAACTGGCATACAACAAACAACGAGTTAAAGTCACCACAGCTACACAGTCAGACTGTAAGCAATGGAAACTCAAAAATGGCATGCATAGAGTGACATATCAGTTGACACGCTTGTATGTCAATCACTGCTACAAATGGCTGTGACTCGGAGATAGCCTCCTCCATTCATCCCGATTATGTTACATCATGTTCCGAACACAACGCTGGAGTTTTCCGGATCATCACACGTCTTTCTTTGCCACATCGGGTGAGCAAACGTTCGCCGCTTTGTCCAACTTAAGAAAAGGGGCCACTACTGTGGGTTGTAGCACAGCTAACACTTTAGTTCCGGGGATCCACGTTGACAGGATTTGGTGGAGTTTTTAATATCACTATCTAGTAAGCTGGTGGGTTCTGAAAACACAAAAGTTCATGAGGAGCTGTTGAATGGAGATGATGGGTTTCACCGCTTGATACATGGTGAGAATAGTTGCTTCCACCGCCTCGACCATGTATGTTTTTGTTCGGCAGTTGGGAGATACCAGCAATCAAAATTAACCCAGCGATTATGTTCCTCGCTCTTTAACCCGAATTATATCTGTCAAAGCCTACGTTCACCCTACAGGCCAAGATCTAGGGGGTTATCAGTACCCTCGCCGATTATATATGTTTGAGAACGATGATAGAATCCCAAGCATCGTTATAGTCCTTTGAAGTCAAGTCAAGAGTTCATGTGTAGTAAATTTGACCCATTTCTTTGAAAACTGATGGGTAGATATGAAGAGCCACAAGTAAGGAACATCTTTACAGTTTATTTTAAAATAATAAAACTATGTTATCCGAAAATGCTCGTGAACTGAGTTTATTAGCTCAAGTAACGCTAACTTGCATTGGCCAACGGATCTTGTTCCCCGTCAACGGTTCCACGTTACATTACATACATACCTGGGTTGAGCCTCAAAAACAAACAAACCCCATAGAACGCCCAGATTTTAGTCTTCACTCTTTATCCTAGATACTGAGGCCAATCTTTAGAGCAGGAACGGGAGGTCAAACCCAATCCATATCTATCCAGTTGCGTATAAGATTAGAGTTTCACTGATTTCATTAGTAGAATGGATTGGCTCGTTCTGCAGTGGACGTTAAAGCAACAATAATGATATATATTGAGATCTTTTGCTTGGGATTAGTCATTCTGCTTATCACTTGTGTCTACAAATAACTACGTCCTTGCCAGGACAGTGCAAGGTTCATAGCTCGCTAACAGTGGTGCTTAATGTGTGCATAACTGCACGTATTTGACCCTGTGATTACCACAATTGCAAGGAGCTTCTTGCCCCGTTGATCATGTAAATGGTATCAAAACAGACTTTCATCGCCCCCTTTAGACTTAGACCCGGCATGCTGATGTTCTCCTGATTTTCTTTGCTCACTTGACTCTCCCAATGACTCTAGATCCTCTTCATCGGTTGTTTCCCCCAACGAAATCGTTTCTTCATGGTGGGTTTCATGTGTATGGAGGTCCATTTTTACAAACATGCCCCAAAGTCCAAGATCATACATGATCCGCAACAAACCACCGACAACAAAGGCAATCCAGAATCTTCCAGTCTCGGCGAGACCTCCAGTCAACAGAGGACCAGTAGCCATGGCCAAGGTTCGAAGCGTCGTAGTGATTCCCATAACGGCAGTGCGCTCCTCAGGTTTGACGACAGCCGCAATAAAGGCTGATCTAGGTGCCTGATCCATGTTGTTGAGGCCCATGCGGATGAAGAGGAGCAGGACTGTGATAGCGAACCCGCTTGACAATGGAAAGACCAAGACAGAGATAGAAGAAGGTAAATGGGTATACACCATAGTCTTTATAAGGCCTAGGTGATGCGACAATGGCCCTGCAAAAACGGTAGTGATGGTACCTAGTATTTGCGCGACCGAGAATACTGTTCCAAGAGTACCCTTGGACAATTTGAACTTGAGATCGAGAAAATAGGTGGTCAATGTATGCGAGACCATGCCATCAGCCAGTGAATCGATGGTGAGCAAGAACCATAACCGATACATAACAGACCTGGAACCTGAGGAGATGTGGGAAAACCGGCTTGTGTGTCTCGGGGTAGCTGATGAGACAGATAGTCTTCGTCTTCTGGCATCTTCGCCCTCCTCTATAGAGTCGCGAAGAAGGCCTGCTGCGGCTTCATCTGACAATTCTGAATCTGAATCTGAATCTGAATCGTGATTAAACTCGCAATTGCTACTCATAAGAGCCGCAAAGAGGACGTTCAATGCACCCATGAGCATGTAGACCCAGAACGTGGCATGGTAAGTGTCCAACCAATTCCACCCTTCTCGCTTATTCATTGATTCGACAAACCTTCCTGCGAACTCTGTACCTGCAGCAGCACCAAGACTAGATGTAGTAACATACCAAGCTAAAACATCAGCCCGTGTCTTTGGGACAGTGATGTGTGATAGCATGGACTCTTCGATGGCTCGAAAAGGGCCAAAGTCGGCGCCTCCAGCGGATAATACCCCAGTAATGGCAGCGAAGAGAAGTATCCAGAAGTTTTCAAAGTATGAGAAAACTGCGCCCGATATGGACATGAGTAGACCGCCTGCAATCAAGACTTTGCGGCGACCCAGATTGTCAGCCATCAGGGTGATGACTAGACCCAAGACAACATCACCAAGAAGTGTCAAGCTCATAAAAAGGCCAATACGAAAATCGGAAAAGCCCAATTCTGAAAAGAATTGGGCTATGGTGAGTGTGGCGGCTCTAAAGGCAAACATGCGGCATGTCCGAGAGAGGATAAGAAGCCATGCGTCTTTCCCAGTAAAGTATACAGCTGAGATACCAGACTCACGATACAGCCAAGCGGCCGAACTGGCGAGAGATGCCCATCTTGTAGCCATAATGGATGAGATGAGAAGAGTAAGCAATCCATATTTTGGCGGCTCAGTCTGCGGGGGGTGATGTGACGCTGAGAGTAGTGCGCCGATAAGTCCGAGGGGCAATATCATCATTATTCGCTTATGAACCGGATATAATCATGCTAGCAAGAAAAAAGAATATGAGTACTAAGTGAAAGTCTGGTAAAACAATCCTAATAACTCTTCCCCGAATAGCTCAGCTGGAAGAGCGTTCGGCTGTAATTGATGACACATCTCACCGAAAGGTCACTTGTTCGATCCAGGTTTCGGGGATTAGCTTTTTGACTTTTTAACATCCTGTTTTATATCAAAGCCTAACAATAGTGAGCAAACACGTTAAGTCTTTTTCTTGCTTTTTATACCAGACATCCACAAATTTCGTCTCTTCGACGTCTAGAAGCTACAGGTAGAAAAATAACTCATCCTGTACAGCGTTGATCACGCGTTGTAATACCCCAGCCAACGCGTCAAGACTCGAGAACAACAAGACAAGATATGCAATATTCAGATTATCTTTAATAATCTCGAAATAACAACCCATAACTCTCAACTCCCGTCTTGGTACCACCGTATTGCCGATGTGGAGAAGAGGGGTGGCGTGATATTACCTTGGAGCTTTGATCAAGATCTTTCAGACTTTGGTAACACAATCAATGACATTAAGACATACGATGGGCCTGGTGCTACCCACTACGAACTCTGCGCAAAGCAAAAAGAGCGCAAGAGAAAGTTGCTCATTGGAAGAGAGCATCTTCAAAAACGAAAAGACGATGCAAGGATGATTACTCTTTACACATTGACTCTTGCGGCAGTTATAGACATAACGGGTACTAGAGTACAGCAGCTTGTTCCAAATAGTTACAACTAACACATCGTACAATTAAACCATTTCAACTATTGGCTACTCTGACTCACTAATATGGATAGTATCAACTCGCAGATATCTCGCTGTCTATGCCTGGAGAACAAGTTTGACGTCATGTGTGGAATGTGTCTTTCTTTAGCCAACTCTCGCCCGCCCTATTCCAGCTCCACTCGACTAGCCCCCAATGAAACAAGGAATACCTGGTGAAGAGCAACTTACCTTGTCTCTGTTCAAGTCCTAGATGCAGAGTTGTTTATCATGTCTACCAGTGAGACCTGAGAGGCTGAGATAGATATGTGTAACCCCAGATATATTAATTTCCCCACTGCGGAAACAAGTTCTTGTGTGCCAGTAGGATTTCATCCCAGCAGCATGCAACAATAAAACAAATAGTCTCGGGGTGATCGTCGTCAGCCGCACACTGCCTCGTGGACTAACTTTCCAGATCGGCACAGGTCAACATCTCGGGACCGAGTCCCATTCAGCCGCCCCGCAGCAAGGGATAGCTTGACTATCAGTCACTCGACTTGAAACTTGGGGTGAAGTATGGAGTAGGTTGGTGACGGATCGAGATGCTGGGGGCTATTTTTGAGTATGTAGTAGGTACTAGTCAAGGCTCAACTAGACTCTACCTAGAGTCGATCATGCCTATTAACAGAAGCAGGGAATGCACCAGACAGCGGCAGCCTGCCGCTTGTATATTAGTTGTCATTGTTACTATCACTACACTCCGGCTCTACATTTTGTTACATTTTTTCTTGTTTTCTTTACTTTTCCAGTAGTTCTAACCCCCGGGACGTTTGAGTTTACGCCGCCAACATGATTTTATAGACTTACAAGTTGTGGTACGGACTTAAGTACGGATAAGAAAACGCCGCCACATTAGCACGTAGTTTTCATACGCCACAGCAAATGTCCTGCGCTTTATTTAGCATCCTCAGCCACATCTTAACAGCTTCAAAATAAGCTTATATTTGAATTAGACTATTCCTTTTGTCAAAACTCAATAAAACTGTATCATGTGGATCTCAACTGTTCTCTCAGCCTGATTTATCTTTAGAACTATTTTAATATCTGCTGTCTTGGTCAAAATGCTGTGTATGGACAAGTGACAATGTTTAGATAGGACACACACACGTGCCCCACACACACAAAGATGATGGGTAATTTCGCGATGAGTCGGTGAGCCAAACTCGAAGGGACTCAACACGCAATGAGCCCCTGAGTTATCCAAACTCAGCACTCTTATCGTCTCACTTTTAGGCTACCCTGAGAGAACACCCTGCCAAAGTTATTCTATCGCCAAAAGCTAGTGCCGGATCCTTTGACATGGCTCAGCCGGCGGCTCAGGCTCCAGGTGCGCGTGAGGTGTCGGATTGGGAGGTGTTTTCGGACGACTCTTCTGACAGCGATACTTCTCAAAACACTGTTGACTTTATTCAACCTCCTCCTGTGAAAGAGACAAAACGTCCCGTACGTAAGAGCACACAGCCTTTGCCCGAGCCTGTGGTCGCAGAACGCGACGATCCTAGCTCTCCAGAAAAAGACGCGCGACGCCGGCCCACCTGGTGGCGGCGACTCACCAAGGACAAGGACAAGGACAAGGACAAGGACCATTTGGTGCAAAAACAGGAGGACCAGTTGCCTTCACCAACTGAGCAAAGGACGAGAAGTCACCATCGCAGAGAAGAGACAAATGAGGAGCGAGATGCTCGGAGATCAGATCGTCACCGTCCCCGAGAAGAGCGCCACCGGCACGAGCGTGCAGACAAAGAAGAACACCAAAGCCGCGATAAAAGCCGACAGAGGCGGCATCGACATCGCGAAAGAGATGGCAGGGAGCAGCGAGATGAGGACAGAGAAACACGACGCGCCATAAGGGCTGTTCGCCAATTCGAAGAAGCAGAGAAGCAAACAGAGGAAGAGAGGAAAGCTAGGAGAGAACGCCGAAGTTTGCACAAGCAGAGAGAAGGTTCTACCCCTGCAAAACACCGCGACCATGAGCGTGCAGAGAAAATAAGACGATACACTCGAGAGGAGAGTGAAAGGAGACACCATAAGAGTAGAGAGCCTTCAAGGGCTTCCCGAAGGAGTACTTATCGACGACCTGAGGAAGAGAGGGGTCACCACCATAAAGACGAGACAAGGGAGGAGAGGGAGGCGCGAAGGGGAGAGCGCCGAAGTACACACAGGGAGCGAAGGACTACCCCTTCCGCCGCAAAGAACAGTGATCCTGAGCGTGCAGATAAAGAAAGACGCCACAGCCGAGATACAACCCAGCTGGATGAAGAGACTAGAAAGCAACGACACAAAGACCGAGAGGCTGCGCGAGCGTCACGAAGAACTGCGAGCCATCAACCCAAGGAAAACGAGCCACAAGCAGAGGTGGCAGAGAAACAGCCAGAGGAGAAGGAGAAGGAGAAGGAGAAGGAGAAGGAGAATCAACCGGAGCCAGAGGAGAAGAAGGACACTTGGCGAACTATACGAAAGGCTTTCCGACAAGAACCCAAGGAAGAACCCAAACGCGAACCCCGCAAGGCGGAGCGTAGACGTCCGCTCAAGGAAAAAGGCGCTGCTGCAGCTGCAGAGCAGCAACAAGAGGCCACTCCCGGACTTCCACCAACACTAAGACATCAGAGACTGGCGCCAACCCTCGGAACACAAAGACTAGCGCCGACTCTCGGCGCCCAGAGACTGCCTACAACTCCTGAAGATCGGATAATACCGCCAACTGACGAAGGAGGTGTCGATTAGAGCGATGAGAGCGATAGGTTACCTGACTTTTAAGTCTACTGGTGTTGTTGGGATATAAACGGAACCAACATGGGGGAACAGCCGCCTACTTATTTGATATTGCGTTTATAGCTTAATAGACCCGAACCATTACATATCTCCACTATCTAAAATATGAGAATATATATACCGCAATCTGCAGGCATGTAGAAAGACTGACTAAGAATCCAACAGTTATGTGCATCAAGAAACAGGAACTTCTTGGTTAACCACGTGCTACCGCTATGACCGTAATTATCTTATCTTGTCTGGTTACGCTTTATGAACATTGTACACTCTAGCGTAGTGGATAAGAAGAGATCCCGATTTGTGTGACGGCAGACAAAAGCTTATACTAAGCTCTCAAAATAATTCACTTCATTGGGCTATATGAAAATCAATGTTGTGTAGTTCAAGTCTCTGTTCTCTAGAAATGATAATCAAATAGCCAAACTTCGAAAGAGTACACGCTTTATGCATTATGAAAGGAAAGGAGTGGTGAAGTGTAAGACCAGTTGACGATATCAATAATACGAACGTCTCATTGCATCCTCGCCGTAGTAGTCTACACGGAGGACATAGCCTAGATATCTCGAACATGACTTGAAATACTACTTTTATATATGTCTTGAACCACTTGTCCAGCATCTCAGTTCAAGGGTGCTCCTGAAGCAGCCAGTGTAGCATAGAATAGCTTCGTTCTCCCCATGATAACCATGCGTCCTTGTCCAGCGAACTGGAAGTTGGCTGCATTGATGCCTGTATAGATCTTTCCAATGAGTTTTCCTGATCGATTCCACACATGAACTCCATCGCCACATCCTGCGTAAACGTTACCCTTGGAGTCACAGTGTATTCCTGGTGAATGAAAGGGATTAGCTGTAAACCTTGGCAATACGAACGCTTTGGGAAGTCGGCGTAATCTCCTCGTGTAGGGAACCAAATATGCTGACAAACTTACCGTCAGGTAGACGCGCTGCCACATATGCAAAGGTCTTGCGATTCTCCCATGTACCATCTTCTTGGATGTCGAATCGATAGCTAAGGGCAGTTAGAAACGGTGCCATAGCATATTACTCCGACTTACATGGATGCTGGGCGAGTGAAATTCATTCCAAACTGTGCATTACTGATTCCAGTATCTGTGACATACGCGTGGAAGCCGTCAGGCGAGATGGTGAGACCTGTCATTTTTGCTGTCAGCGTAAATCCTTTCGGCGGGCGTGTCTCAACGCACCATTCGGAGATACAAAACCATCAGCAACTACCGTCAAAGCCCCGTTGTCGGGGTTGAACCGATAAACCTGATTTTGCAGCCCTGGCTCGGGTCGGAAATGTTGCCAATATCCATACATAGTGTCGGTGAAATAGATCTCGCCATTTCGAGGATTGACAGATACGTCATTGAGTGAATTGAATTGGCGGCCGAAAAAGTTATTGAAAAGAACTATAGATTCTCATTAGTGAGTTGAGATTTGAATGGGTGAAGTGGCCAATCATACTTGTGGTGTTGTAAGGCTTTTGAGGGTTCATGAGATAGAGTGCGGATGGAATCTTGTCTCCTTGCCCTTCACCTGCGAAGATGATCTGGCCTTTATAATTTGTTCCACCTGACGAGCATTAGCCCTCGTTTCGAAATTCGACTGTGATTTGTGTACCGTTCGGATTAATGACTTGTGGTGCAGAGTCAACAATGGTTATCTCAACTTGACTCTGTGTATGCGAACCGTTCCTCAAGGCCTCAGCTTCAGCCAAAGAGATCTTTTGGATGACGGAAGATTTGTTCAACCCGGTTCCAGCAGCAGGGTCTCCGGCATTTTGGACGAAAAAGACTTCATCGGTGGGCGGGTACCTAGATCAAAGTATCAGGAACTGAGCACACACAACTTGACTGGGCGTCTACAAACCATACGACAGCTTCGTGGAAAATTGGATCAGTATCCGAAGTAGCAAGTAAAGTCAGCGTTGGATCGTTCCCTATAATTTCCAAGAATTCTGGATCATAAACATGGAATGGTCGATCAGTAAGTGATTCATATGAGACTCCAGGCCACAGAAATCTCTGCACCAAAATAAGCATTCAACCGTGGAATGGTTCCTTGATGTCATACCGTTGTAGCGTTGGCCTCACTCGGCGGTGGGACATGTTTCAAAACATTGAAGCTTTTTTGGTCAATCACTTGAGCGGTCGCTGGCAAGCTCGTTATATCCGCCAAACCAGACTTGGCCTGAGCCTTGTCAAAGAGGCCGAGACCTAAAGGAATCAACACCGCAAGTACTCCGATAGCCATAGTGATAGGATTCCAGAATTGATTCTGTGATTTTTTGGCCGCCTTATTTCTTTTGTCTTCAGATTCGGATTTGGGGTCTTGTTTATGGTTATCACCACGACCCTTTTCCGTTGTTATACCCCGCTTAAGAGGCATTTCCGACTCTTGGCCTTTGAGTGCCATTGCTATTATGAGGATCGCCCCTCTTAGGCAAGGGAAGATTAGGATTAGACCTGTTATTCAATAGTATCAGAGACTGCCGATTCGAGGATTTTTGTTTGAGAAGGCTTCTATTGCGCATGTAGCACAGCGTAAATTATCCAAAGGCCGAGTGTGAGGATGACGATGACGGATATTCAGTGTGCGGGGGAATAACAAAGAGCGGTGCAGTGGATCTCGACGTAATCCAGGGAATGGAGACTTTGCTAGTTCAGATTTCTAATCTACATGTTCCATGGAAATGATTCAACGCCTTGCCCATGACCTTGCAGCCTGCGGATTGATTAGCATTCACAATATTGACGACTGACGACTTAACAAGATGAAAGTACCAGAGTTGTAAATTAGAGGGCCATAGGTCTAGTACAGGCAACAGTTGCATAACGCTGTCCCGAACCCTGTTCTAGAATCCAAGCCAGAAAGAAGAGCACAGGCCAGAAAAGAAATGGAGGCTTAATATTATATAAAGCTGCTCGTTAACGATGAGGATGAATGAGTGAACACACGCGCTGCCCGAAGCAAGACGTCAGTCCCAAGGGAAAATCTAGGAAAGATAGACAAACCTCAAGCTCTGCCCTGTGTACCTCTTCACTAACAATCCTTCATACGTCTGCCTGGGCTATTATAGCATGACCTACTTAGTAGCCATGAGCATTGGGTGTATGCGCGGCTTATTTCAGGTCATGCACATCTCCTCACTCAAAGTCTTGTAGTAGCGTTTGATCATCGTTTCCTTACGGGTCACTAGGTTTTGTTCAAATTAGGGATGCCATAGAAAGGTGATCTACTCTTGTAGATATCTTGAAAGAACCACTCCAGCTGATAGTTGCTATTTAATACATCTTTCCAATAGGCAGCCCATTATGCTGGCACGACTTTCGTCACTAGGTCCTAGAAACCGAATACATAGACAAAAGACCTGTGGAGTAGCTAAGTCAAATCGGAGTTTTGACATTGAAACTTCAGAACATTGCATTCTCTCAGAACTTGGTGGCATCAGTGAGTTGAAAGGAAATAATCATGCGGGGAAGTTACTTTGACTTTACAAATACTGCGTCCTACGCCCTTTCACCTGCGCCCTTTTCTTGTCAGAATCAGTTACATCTACTAAGCTTCATATGATCTCAATAAGTGGCGACTTCTAATATTCATGAAGTTTGACAACCTCTGACTGTATCCGAAACTATCCCCCGCTGTAATGGACTCTTGCGGCAGCTTAAATCAGAGAGTAGAGCTCGAAACAATAAGCTCATCTTTTCGAGAAGTTTTCGATCACCTTTTAAAGACCACTCAAGATGTCAGCCAAGATCCCATTTTGCGAGTCGCACAGGCTACCGGAATTCCCCAGCTCAAAGATATCAGCACCCCCGGTAACGCACACGACGTGGAGCGAGCCATCGAGGATGCATTTACCATTTCCAACTTCCGTCTTCGAACGAACCACCCTCGGTGCTTTAGTTTTATCCCTACCCCTGTTTCGCCCTTGTCCTGGATTGGCGACTGTCTCTCAAGCGCTTTCAATTCTTTTGCTGGGTCTAGATTGCAGGGCTCGGGCGTCGCTATCGTGGAGCAGACTTTGCTCAAGTGGCTAGCATCCAAAGTTTGACTTCCAGATACAGCAGGCGGTGTTTTTGTATCTGGAGGGTCTCTAGCCAATATGCAAGGTGTTGTCTTGGCAAGAGACTGTATTCTGGCTCCCGGAACTGAGAACCTGGGCGTTGCGTATCTCTCTGATCAGACGCATCATTCTGTGGCAAAGGCACTTCGAATTATTGGCATCAAGCGCACCCAAATCAGAATTCTTCCGACAAACTCGTCCTTCCAAATGGATACATCAGCTTTGAAAGACGCTATAAAAACCGACCGCCATGCGGGACTTAATCCTTTTGTTATCATTGGTACTTGTGGGACGACAAATACTGGCAGCATTGATCCGTTAGCCGAACTCGCTCAAGTGCGAGATGAGGAAAAGATATGGCTTCATGTTGATGGAGCCTTTGGAGCGTCTGCTTCACTGGCTGTAACCCGGAGCTCTGTAGCTAGTGGACTGGAGTTTGCCGACAGCATTTCTTGGGATGCACATAAATGGCTATTCCAAACATATAGCTGCAGTCTGGTTCTGGTCAGAGACAAGATTAATTTGGCCAAGGTCTTTTCCAATGACGGAGACTATCTGCGAGATGCGCTCGAAGACGAAGAGATCCCCAACTTTTGGAACTTTGGCATGGAACTGACACGACCCTCACGTGCGATGAAACTCTGGTTCACTCTGCGGGTCCTCGGCGTAGAGAGACTTGGGAGGATGATTGACCATGGCTGCCATCTTGCGGAGGTTGCTGAAGCTGAAGTTCGGAAATTGCCAAACTGGGAAATTACAAGTCGGGCGAGCATGGCGATTGTGACAGTTCGCTATGCACCGTTGGGGAAGTCTGATGAGGATCTGGATGAGTTGAATGCCAATATCTCGAAGACATTGATGGAGAAAAGCATTGCAGCAGTTCTGACAACAAAGCTACGGGGAAAGGTAGTTCTTAGAATCTGTTCCATCAGTCCGCTGTTGAGTGACCAAGAGATGGTGGAGATTATTCATCAGATCGATCAAGTTGCAAGACATGGTTCTTCAGGATAGCCAAGCATTCACCATTGACCTGAGTCCTTCTACGTGTCGCTGATTCGAACAGACTGAGAAAGCTGGAAAGCAACAATCAAGTGAATAAACACCGAGGTTTATGCGACCACAAACTACACTGTTGAATTGACTTCTGGTCATGATGAAAAGAAAAGGATACTTGTGGGAATTGAATCCACAACCCTTACCACCAACAAAGAAGATATGGGCTGAGCCTACAGGTGAAGGTGCGCCATAACAAATATGATAAAGGTATTTTTTTTTTTTTTTTTCATTCTAATGCCACGTCGTTTTGAAGCCCATAGAAGCCTGCGTTTGGCATACCACGTAATTACACGTACACGCTGTGAGCTTAGCAGTGACCAAGTAGAGAAGCCAAGAGTCAGTACGGAGTAGGTCTGCCCGAGGACCTTACAATCTTGATAATCTGTTACCAACACTCCACAATACTGCTCACTCTTTACCATCTTGTAGCTCTTCTGAGCGTCGCAGATGACACAATTACCAATTACCGCGCGGTAGATATTTGTCAGCCATCACGATGGCTGCATGCCTTCATCATAAGCACCGAAGTTTAAGCGGAGAATCTCTCAAGGTAAATTCCGTTGTTCGTCTTGTACAATTGTCTGTCTACATAGGTCATCATCGTCGTATTGTTTCTTGTCCACTACAAGACAGAATGTCAGCCGCTAAGCCCATCCTCATTTCAGGCTCTGGCCTTGCATCTTTGCTCCTTGCGCAGTCCCTCCGGCAGTCCAAGATACCATTCAAGATATTTGAGCGCGACGCTTCCTTTATCTTTCGCGCACAAGGATACAGACTCCGCCTCTCCACTGAGGGTCTGGACGCCATCGAGTCGGTTCTCGATGCTGAGACCTGGAAGCATTTTTGGGACAAGTGCGGGAAAACGGGTGGCCTTGGCTTCCAGGCGTTTGATGCTGTGACTGGCGAGCAAACGGAGCATACCACACCGGAGACTCTTTCATCGCGGGGTGGTAAAATTGTCGGTGTTGCTCGGGGAGATATGCGCAAAGTCTTTGCTGAGGGCTGCGAAGAATACATCGAATGGTCGAGGAACGTGACAGGCTATGAATTGACAGAAGACGGCGTTCGAGCTGTGTTCTCCGACGGCAGCAAGTCTATCGAAGGGTCCATGCTCGTCGGCGGAGATGGCATCTACTCCAAGGTTGCCAAGCAGGTTTCGGGAGGAAAACTCAAAGTTTACGACACAGGCGCAAGGGGTATTCATGGTCAAGCGCCTACAACAGCCTTCAAGCAACTGGGCGAAGGGGTGTTTCGGCTACATACCGGCGATATCTTCATAATCACCAATGTACGCTCTGGTGACATGGACAACCCTGATATCCGGTTCGGCTGGACCTTGGGAGGCAAGCCGGGTGCTATCCGGGCCCCCAATGATGATTACGCAATCGTGGGCAAAGTGGCCGCAGGTATTGCCAAGTCTATTACTCAAAACTGGCACCCACGGTTCAAACCTCTTTTTGATAACATGGATGAGTCGGAAGCTGCCTTTTGGAAGATAACATGCTCGACACCTTCTGGTGTGCCAGAGTGGGAGAATGAGCCTCGTGTGACGGTCATTGGTGATGCAGCTCACTCAATTACACCGGCTGGTGGCATTGGGGCAAACACGGCTGTGCAAGACTCTGCACTGCTTGGGAGGCTTTTGAGAGAAGCTGGTGGCTACAGCCCTGGCGTGACAGGCGCTTATGAAAAGGAGATGAGAGTATATGCCAGCAAAGCCGTTGGTGAGAGCTATTCCATGGCTGCCAAGGGATTCGGTATTGAAATTGATGAGGACAAGACGCCAGTGGTATAGAGGAGGGGGTTAGTGATCTGTTGTGTTGTAGGCGTATAGCCGCTGTGAGAGCACTGTGCCTCTAATGGAGACCCTCGTTTTGGCACAGTGGTCTCTATATAATCGCGTAAAGATGTGTCTGACGATTCATTTGACCTATCAAATACCCTTGTGTATCTGTTTACCAATGGAGGCTGTGATCCTATCTATTTCCGGCGATGCAAGATGGATTGCGTAATGCAATATGGGTCACGTGACAAAAAACCTGCCTTGTTTGTTGGAGTGAAACGCCTCATCTCATTTCATTTCATTCCATCTGACTGTGAGCAAACAGCAAACATTTATTGCCTTGCTCTTTTCTCATTGTTCGCTGTCATCTTTACATTTGTGAAAAGTTCGATTACCAGGACCAAGCTTGTTGAATTTCGCGTATTACGCTCGCGACGTGGCTATGTGATCCAGATCTCACGTTGTCGACATTTCCTCAAAGTTACAACAGCACCCTTGAACCTTCACTGACAAATCAATTCGCTCTCCAATTTGGCATATCACGGCTGTCTGCATCAATTTTGATGACAATTCACCATGCCAAGGAATAGCTACATTTGTACCCGATTCACCACGACAAGGTTAGACAGGGAGGGAATCCTTGATTGATCCATCACACACACGTTTTCCTTTGCCATCACTCGGATTGTTCTGCAAGCGCAAGATATATACGATCCGTGAGCCTAATTGCCTCCTAGTTCTCACCATGCTTTCATCATTGCGGGAAAACGTCTCAAGAAGCGCCGTATGGGCCAATATTTTGACTCCACGCCAAAACCTCATCCGAATCATCGCAGCATTCCTCGCCTTTATCTGCCTTCTCACGCTCTGGGAGTTTTGGTCTGACCTCTCCTTCGCTTATCAGAGAATCACTTCTCCCAGCCTTACGCATGAAAAAAATATTCATACTCCCAACCCTTCACCAACCCTGAAGAGCACAGCAACCTCTAGCTCCAGCTCCGTCAAGCCCCAATTCACTGGCCCAACCTCGGAAACGGCCAGATTTTGGTCAAAGCTAGTCAAGGAACTCTACGCAGCAGAGCCTCAGGGTAAAGAGATCTCACCACCCAAATCACTCCCGCGTGACAAGTTCGATCCCCATGGCGCCACTCCGCAAATATATACGGACTGGTTGGACATACCAGACGAGGACCTCAGGTCTTTGAAGGAGAATCATCAGGCCTATGTACAAAGCATTCGACACCTCGCGCCCGAGGTACCGTTCAAACGCAAAACCAGGGGTATAGTCATCACATCCAAAGGCTCAAAATTTGGCATTGCAGTCACGGCCATATTAATGCTACGGCATGTTGGATCACGCCTGCCGGTTGAGCTCTTCTTAGACTCGGCAAGCGAAGAAGAGCGTCAACAATGCGATGATGCGCTTGCCAGTTTGCAAGTACAATGCTTGAACATGGATGATTTTCTCAAACTGCCAGAGTCCTCAACAACATCACAGCCACAATTGGACAGCTATCAATACAAAGTCTTGTCCATCATGTTCTCCAGCTATCAAGATATCTTATTCCTCGATGCGGACGCGTTCCCCATCAAAAACCCCGATCATCTCTTCGATACCGAGCCGTACAAAACCCACGGCTTGGTGACTTGGCCAGACTTTTGGCTGCCCACTATCTCTCCCAAATTTTATGACATTGCCGGAGCTAAGATGCCCAACGCGACCCTCGATTCCAGGAGTTCCGAATCCGGAGTGATGATTTACAGCAAAGTGCGACACGCAGACAGTCTCCTCCTGGCAGCCTATTACAACTTTTACGGCCCAAAGTTCTACTACCAACTGCACTCGCAGGGCGCTTGGGGCTCGGGCGATAAAGAGACGTTCATGCAGAGTGCATTGGTGCTTGGAAACCCGTTCTGGCAAGTCACCAAGCCTCCAGAAATGATAACTTCCGAGAAGATCAACTACGGGAGCGGCATATGGCAAGCAGATCCGGAGCAGGACTGGAAGTTGCATTCATCCCAGGGTCGCAACGTGTCTACTAGTTCTCGAAGGAGAGAAAAGCAAAGAATAAAAGAGGATGAGGCTGCTATAACAAGTACAATGTTTGCCCACTTGAACAGGGTCAAGTTTGATACTCGGCGCCTGAGTCAGATGGTGAAGGATCTGGTTGATAAAAGCAAGAAAGGGAACTTGACAAGGATATGGGGGGACGATGTCGACATTATCGTTAAGGAGGCGGGATACGACCTTGAAAAGGTCATCTGGGAGGAGGCCATCAAGGCGAGTTGCGACCGGTCTATGCTGGAAGAATGCGGAAAGATACGTGGCTTTTATGACACGGTATTTGCGGAGGATGTGTAATAACTGCGTTAATGCCGCCTTGGACTTTTGTTATACGAATAGATGGGTGATGACATGCCGTTCATGCTTAGATTCCGTGTCACCAAACTGTCAATTGCTGTGATCTACGCAATCCATAACCATAAACTGCGTCTAGTTCTTTGGCGTGTACTCGATACCACTGCTTGGACAAGAGCCTTTGCTTCCGTCGGGTTCTGATGCAACAAACTCGCCCTCTTGCAGTGATCCCTTGACATTATAGTGGTACCATACTTCATTGAGGCTATTGCCGTCGCAACCGATTATAACAGGAGCCCCATGTTGCGCAGCAAGAGCATCCTCAATCTCACTCGCTGTGTACGTCTTTGATGTCGATGGTTTGATGCCAGCGTCCGCGAGCCACTTGTACGTAGGCAGAGTCTTGAACAAGGACACGGTTCTCTTTACGTAGTCTGCTGCTTCTGTGCCAGTTTCGTAGTCGGTGTAGCAGTTTGGCTCGAGAGTGCTGATGCAAGTGCCGTGCTTGTCCCACTCGTGCTTCCACAATGACTCATCATCACCGTCTTGTCCTTTCCAAAATGTATTGATGAAGGACAAGGTAGCGTTACCAAGGAACCGCGACACAATTCCCTTAATATCGCTGTATTCTCGGGTAGTGTCACAAAATTCGGGATATGTGCCATCGCAGTAATCTGGCCAGAGACCATGGATAGTCCATGAATCTAGAGGTGGTTAACATGGTCACTTCCGAAGCACTAGATTCTCAACTTACCAGAAGGTCCTGAGGCAGGTTTTGCGTCCCAGAATTGCGTCAGAAGCAGCTGTCCGGCAGGGATAAAACAGCAAAGGTCAGAAACGGTGGTTGTGTTGCGACAAGAAAGCGGTAGATCATTCGGGCATGAAGCTCCTGAGAGGCCCTGAGTGTCAGAGACGAGGAGTGCAAAAGCGATTGAGGCTTTTGCAAACTTCATTTTGATCGTTGAGGATAATAAACGTAGCAAACAGATACAGAAAGGTTGAAAAGCTGCGGAAGTTGGACCTGTTGGGAAAGCGCTTAAGTATTGACTCTCTCCAAATACGTGGGACACAAAGGGGGGGATTTGGATTCCCTATTGTCGGACGAATCGACAAAGAGAGTAAAGATTCCAGGTGAGACAAGGTTGTATTCTGCCATCCTTATCGTTCAAAGATCCCATGTGCGGTATATTTTGCATATCTCCAGGACCTTTTGTTCCATGGCTCCACAATCAATGAGGGGACACACCAGACGATTGCAGGAAGCGATGGTTAAAATCAACAGTGCTTTTGGGGCACCGAGGAGCAGACCTCGGGCCAATATCGTTAAAAGAGTTGATCGAATGAAAGATTGCTGCAACAACCCGATTGCTTCATATGCCGCCGAGGCACAGAAACGGTCCAGTCCTATCGTGATATGATGATAATTAGCAGTTGGTAACGGATCGATCACATCTGAAGGGTGGTGTCGAATCACGATACTTGGGGTCAACTCATTGTGAGACCCGTCAAGTGCAATCTGGGCAGGAAAATATGACAATTCACAAAGTATGAATGCGATTAGAGCTGATAGACTAAAGGCTGCCATGACTTTGTTGCTAAGTGTAAAAGTTAGACTGTTCTCCATTGGTATACTGTAGTGTCAGAAAACACCATCCAAGATGGTAACATGCCTACCGATAAAGTAAGTTCCTATCTTGTACCTATCGTCTGGCACCCTTGCATACCGCGCTATCATACTAACTGCAAGATCCTACGCTTCGTTGGTCACGCCGAGCGCCCAGGCAACTTATTTAATCGCTGGTTTGGTGACCTTCTTATTACTACCAGATCATCGATCTGTACTGGTCTAAGCTGGCAGTAACTACTTGATAAGCTCATATTAAGCCGTGAAAATAGCACACGTGAGAGATCGCTTGTCAATTGAAAAACAGACCTTCATTAACTCCTCGAGTCTGAACGTAATTCCTTGATTATCCCCCTGCTCTTCACAAACCATCCTCCGGGCTGACATTGTCCGTGCACAACATCAAGCTTCAGTCTAAAAATGACTTTTCATGCATCCTCGGACGCCAACCAATGAACAAACATACAAAGATGATCGTCAGGGCAAAAAACCTGACATTGGCCACTAGTTTCAGGTTCAAACTCGAGGCCTATGTCTACCACATTCCCATGAGTTTACGATTCTTGGAGAGCTATTTTCTCACACCTTGTACCTTGTAGTTTTGCCAGATCACCGTTCCTGATCAAAGCGACACTTCTCCAACATGAAGACCTTGCGCCAGATAAAAGGGTTTTGGGCTATAGTTAGCTCCTAGAATCCTCCCATCCCGTAAAGTCCCTTCAATCGTTCTATGGCCTCCATAGCTTCCCAGCTCTACTTCCAGCTATATTACCTAGCTATCCTTCCAAGCTTCATCTCCTTACCTCAACTATAGCCCGTATCATTTAAGTCCTATTTAGTCTTATTATAAAGAATATCAAGAGATTCCTATTAACATTCATGTGTAAGCATGCGTACTATTCCCTTAGGATCCTGTTTCTGCCGATAAGGCCCGCTTGCTTTAACACAGAGACGCAAGTTCTTGCTAGGTTGGTCTTGCTGTCAACTATGTTCCTTGACATGCTGATACGCTATTTCTATACCGTGATACCAACTATATCCTCATTGAATTTTAAACATCATACGTTTTCCCCTTATCTCGATGGCACATGGATCTAATTTACGTACAGTTGCATTGATCGCTATGGGACTTTTATTTATATCATTGATATGTTAATGTTTAAATCTAGTATGAGATCCAATGGGGGTCAATACACTTGTTTTCTAAAAGACTGATGACAAAAAGCAAAAAACTCTGATAGAATGCTTGATAAATCTTTTGCTATAGTTTTAACCATAGACTGTTCGCCTTGTAAGTATACCGGCTGTCTTTCTCTCGGCAACAAACTCCAATTTCTGGCTTTAGGGTAGCGTATGTTTTTGTCAAAATATCCTCAATTCTTTCTTCACTCATAAGTGTGGAATCATGTCACTCGCCCTTACCAACTTAGTACAGCTAGCACAGTTTGGTTTCTGTCATTTATCATTGTTCGAAAATAACCGCAGCATTGTTTACCATTCAGGTGAGGGAGCTGAAGTGGTCCTGGCCATGAGATGATTGTCGCCCAGGATTGCTGGATATGGAGCGATGGCTGCGCTCTAGTCCAGGTTGGCATCGCTATCTTTTTGTTTCATTCTCTTCTAGGTAATATTTCCCGAAATTTCAATTAAAAAGAAACCGATCCACGTAGAGCCACTTTTTGTCGATCCGGTATTGGTCTTGACGGGGTTAGCTCAGGTGGTAGCTCTCCAAGCTACGCTTGTTAATGAAATTGCATTTGAAAGCTCCCTTCAGCTTAAGCTATTATTATCTGCAGTGAAGATGACCTGAAACGACTTTTCTTGGAACAAAGACTGAAACTAGCTGTGCTGAAAAGACCTTTGGATCTGCGCCTTGACACTACGCTACAGGTAATAGTGTAGTCGATGATTGAGTGTAGCCCAAATAACCTATGTCTTTTGAGTTATTCCGAGCACGGCTTCGTTGAAGCCTCATACCATGCAGTTCTCGTGCTGTTCATGTTGAAGATGTTCTGGAAGGTAGCTACTATATCTCCCCCCGTTAGATGAGCAATCTTAATCTCTTGGGTATGATATCAATTCTGCAGTAGTGCTCTGCCTTAAAACAAAGCAACTCAGCATTACCTGACTCAAACCCCTGTCTCCTAAATTTGGAGGAAACAAAACAGAGGTCCAAGCCCTTCACCGTTGCCACCAACTTCCGGTAGAAGCTCATGAAACGTCTGAGCGGCGATCGGATTGACACTAGGTTGTTGCTTCTGAGTCTTGACCTGACTCGACTAAACCATCTATCGGATCACTTTGCCGGCGTGAATCGTATTATTCATGATCGTGTGTGCGTGCTCAACTGATTTCCCAAGTTTAAAAGGGCAATCATGGCCAGCCTCAGCAGTCTTTTTTGTTCAGCATCAACAGTCGTTCTGTCGTTTTCTTAGTATCTTTTGTTTTTCATTTTTCCCTCGTTTTTTCTTAATCTCTCGTTTCCTATATTTCCTTATCTATTCTTTCGGATACACACTCGCTACTACACGTATTCCTACCATCACTCGTTTAACGCCATGCGTTTCTCTACTATCCTCCCAACTTTGGGAGCTCTTGCTTCGCTGGGCGAAGCAACTCCTACATTCCTCGGTGGTGGAGCTTCCGGTGGCGCAAACGGCGGACTCGGAGGTGATGCAGACCTAAGCCTCGGCGGCGGTGCCGGCCTGGGTCTCGGAGCTGGTGCCGGTGGTCATCTCGGAGGAGGAGCCAAAGGCAAGCTTGAAGGAGGTGCTGGCGCCCAACTGGGCGGCGGTGCCAAGGGTAAGCTTGAGGGTGGTGCTGGCCTAGGCCTCGGAGCTGGCGTCGGCGGTCATCTTGGAGGAGGAGCCAAAGGCAAGCTTGAAGGCGGCGCTGGCGGTCATCTCGGTGGAAAGATTGGCGCCGGCGCCGGCGGTAAGCTTGAGGGTGGTGCTGGCCTAGGCCTCGGAGCTGGCGTCGGCGGTCATCTTGGAGGAGGAGCCAAAGGCAAGCTTGAGGGCGGTGCCGGAGGTAAGCTTGAGGGTGGTGCTGGCCTAGGCCTCGGAGCTGGTGCCGGTGGTCATCTCGGAGGAGGAGCCAAGGGCAAGTTTGAGGGCGGCGCTGGCGGTCATCTCGGTGGAAAGATTGGCGCCGGCGCCGGCGGTAAGCTTGAAGGTGGTGCCGGTGGTCATCTTGGTGGTAAGATTGGCGGAGGTGCCAAGGGCGGTCTTGGTGGAAAGCTCGGAGGCGGCCTCGGCGGAAAGATTGGAGTTGGAGCTGGGCTCGGAGCCGGCGTTGGTGCCGGACTCGGACTCGGTGGCCACCTCGGAGGCGGCGCAAAGGGTGAGTTGGAGGGTGGTGCAGGCCTTGGCCTTGGTCTTGGTCTCGGCGGTGGTATTCGCCTTGGTGGCGGAGCCGGAATCGATCTCGGCGGCAACTTCAAGAAGGGTGCTTCATGCAGCCTGTCCAACACTTGGAAGAACCGTGTCCTCTTCGAGGGTATCTGTGCCCCTGCCACCGAGTCATCTGCTGAGATCTCTCTCGGTCTCAACCTCCCCAAGGCTCAGATCTCTGGTGACCTTGGCTTCGCCTGTGGGGCTGATTTCCTTTCTCAACCTAATATTCGAGTCGGCCTTGGTGGTGTATCTGCCTACATTGAGATTGACCTCTCTTCCACCGGTGAGGTTTACCAGTCGGTTGAGCTCTTCACTGCCCCCAACCTGAAGATTGCTATCCCTGGACTTGAGCTAGACGCTGAGATCACTGCTGCTATCGACGCTGCTATCGCCCTCGATCTTGTTGTCGGCTGTGAAAAGGCCATTGATCTTTCTGCTGGTGTCTACGTCAAGTTCCCTGACTCTGCCTACGTTGATCTCTCCCTCCTGACCAAGAAGGTCATCGACATCTCCCTTGAAGGCCTTGTTACTAAGGCTCTTCCCATCGGTATCGGTGCTGATGTTGAGCTCGGTGCTGGTATCGATCTGCAGCTTGGCCTTCGTCTTCGATCCGAACTCGGCCTGAGCGGTGAATTCGATATCCCCGTTCTCGACCTTGGAGGTGGCCTCAGCGCTGGTCTTGGTTTCGGTGCCGGTATCTGGGTCAGCCTTTTCGACTACTCTGCCACTATTGGTGCTGGTGCTGGTGCCGGAATCGATGTCTCTGGCGAGTTTGACTGCAACCTCGGCTTCGATGTTGACAAGAAGTTTGATCTCGGCGCTGGCCTCAACTTTGACCTCATCCCCTCGCTCTCTGTTGGACTGGCTAAGGGCATCAAGTCTACCTTCTCTCAGAAGGACCGTGGTGAGTGCGGTAGCTTCATCGGTCGCTTCAAGAAGGGTGGCAAGATTGAAGGTCCTACTATTCCTGCTTCAGGCTTCATCACTGCTACTGCTGGAGCTTCTGCCGATATCACCCTTCCAGCTATTGATGTTACAGCTTCTGCTGACTACTCTGGCTCGATTGGCGTGCCTGATGTCACGGGCTCAGTTGAATTACCAGATGCTACTGGTTCAGCCTCTGTTGAACTCCCTGATGCATCTGGTTCGGTTTCTGTCGAACTTCCAGGTGGCTCTGCCTCTGTGGATATCACCGTTTCCGGCGACCTCCCTGATGCTACTGCGTCTATCGAACTCCCTGGTGGCTCTGCCTCTGTGGATATTACCATTTCTGGCGACCTCCCTGATGCTACTGCGTCTATCGAACTTCCTGGTGGCTCTGCCTCTGTGGATATTACCGTTTCTGGCGACCTCCCTGATGCTACTGCGTCTGTTGAACTTCCCGATGTCACTGCGTCCGTTAAAATCCCCGGCGGTTCTGCTTCTGTCGATAATCCCGCTGGTTCCGGCTCTGTCGAGGTTCCTGATGTCTCAGCCTCGGGAGACGTCTCTGTCTCTGTCGACCTGCCCTACGCCACTGCCTCTGTCGATATCCCCGACGGTTCAGTTGAGGTTCCTGGTGCTTCTGTTACTGGCGGACTCGACATTCCTAAGTATACCATCTCCAAGGGCGGCGACATCACTGCTATCTTCGGCACTCACCCCGGTGGCGAGATTCGCACTTATGGCCCTGGAGTGACAGTCACTGTCTCAGGTTCTGCTGGATTCACTACTGTTGTCTCAGGTGGCTTCACCATTAGCCAAGGAGGATCTGGCGACTACGATACCCCTCCCAAGCCTTCCGCTACTGGAGGGGACGACTCTGGCGACTCGGATGATGATGACTCTGATGCCACGTCTGTCGGATACACTCTCGTTGAGTCTGGAAGTCTTCCCGGTCATACTAGCGGATCTGGCGAAAATGACAGCTACTCCAAGCCTGCTCTCACCAGCGGTGCTGGTGCCGACGCCGATGCTACGTCTGCTTATGCTACCATCACCCAAGTTCCTGATGCATCTGGCATGATCACGAGCACCATTCGTGAAACCCACGTTTATACCATCACCTCATGTGCTGCTCGTGTCGTCAACTGCCCAGCCAGCTACACTCAAAAGATCGTCACGTCAACCATTGTTGAGAAGACCACCATTTGTCCTGCTACCGCCACTGCTGCCCCCAGCACGGGTTCTGGCAACGATTCTGAGTCCGGTTCTAAGCCCGGCCCTGGTTATGATTCTGGCTCTGGCTCCAGCCGCGAACCCGGCAACGGCTCTACTCCTGCTGAAAGCTCTAACCCTGGCTCTGGCAACGAGGGTGGAAGTGGCAACGACTATGACTCTGCCCCTGCACCAACTGCGGCTCCCGAAGCTGAGGAGACCATCATTGATCTGGTCACCATCACCCAGGATGTGACGACAATTGTCCCTTGCACTGAGTTCGTCACAAGCACATTTGTCGCTCCCACCAACGTTCACATTCCTGTTGCTCCCACTGTTACCATTGTCAAGGGTCACACTGGCTCGATCGCAGAGGAGACTGCAACCCAGAAGCCTCAGCCTTTCACCACTCTGTCCCGTGTTCAGGCTTCTGCCACTGGCTCAGGCGACTATGTTGTCCCTACTGAAGCCGCGGAGCAGCCCAACAAGCCTCAGGCCCCTGGTTACGCTGGACCTGGTGCCCAGCCAACCTACAAGGTTCCCAACAATGGAACTGCTACCGGTATCAAGCCTGCTGAGAATACTCCCGTTATGGCTGGAGCTTCTCTTGTTAGCGCTGGAACCATGATTCTCGCACTTCCTTTGGCCTTGGCCTTTGTCATGTAAATAATAATGCTTTGATAGCTCTGATTGGCTATCAGCTATCAGTTAGTATATCATAATCCATATCTCCATAGAGCAAGTTAGTTTAATTATATGTTCATATCCGATTATCTTTAGCAATCTTTATTGTGAATCCTGCATAAAATGAGTTTATAATCTAACGACACTTTGTTATTATTGTGTATGCATCTCGCCTCTGAGAGACGTGCAAAGCTGAACAGCCATAAAATAGCACATATTTATGTAAAGTTGTTTGCTCTGTACTTGTTCTTGGCACCAATGATCAAGTGGCTCAAGACTCCGCGTCGTCCTATCTAGCCAATATGTTGCTTAAAATGGACTGTGTGTGCATTTGGGTATAGAATGCTTAAATTGTGGAAATGAATAGGTGTTCTTGTGGTTATTGCTGGAAGACTTACTTTTTAGGCAGAGAAAGGTTAAACTTGAGAGTCAGTCAGTTGTTTAAAATGGCAAAGATATTGTCTGTATCTGTAGGGAACGAACGCGCAGGTTCTATACAAAAGGTTATCCGAGTAGGTATTATGTTCGGGATAAACACCCCAAAGGCAAAGGACATGATCCAATTCCAAACGCCAGTACAAGGGTATGCATGTATCACTCATTATACAAATATATCACCCAACTGAAAGTGCTCACCGAGACGTCCTAGCCCTCGACACATGAACTACTGTCTCATTCTTGACCATTATACCCCCAGCATTAACCATGTCACCCGAAGTTGCCGTGCTGCCTGGCCCAGTCACAGTTGCTGTGTGGCCGTGACGCCTGTCAGGCTCCTGGCCCTCAAATTCTGAAGTAAAAGATTCGCTACCGCTCGCTTCTGGCCTAGCAAGTTCATCCGTTGATTCGTCTTTTGGTAATGTTGCGAGTCGAATCGAGTTCTTCGCTTGACCTCGACCATAGTTTGGACGAAATCCACCTGAGCTGGACCCGATTGTCGATACTGGATTCGTGCAGGTGAATAGGTACAGGCAAGCAGGTCGAATTGTTGGAAGGCATGCTGATAGAAAAGCCCTGTCAGCAAAATAGATCTGGAGCAACAGGGCATAGGGGGAATCACTAGATATCGTCACCAGATGAACCTCTACCGAAGCCCATATGATAACTGGTGACAATTGCCATGTCATATCATCCGACGAGTTGTCGAAGGTCGTGGATACAGAAACAATGACTATACCAGCTACACACACCCTAATTTCGCCCAGTTAGACATAGAACTTGGTATACCCATATGAAGGTCAGAACCTACAAGATACCGAACATAAACATGAGGATAATCGCGAATTTTTGCATGGCTGGAAGCTGAAGCTTCTGAATCTGCACGACGGGCAGGATCAGAATACCAATATCAATGATGACATGCGCAAGAACAGTTCCGAAGAAGAAGGCACTGCTCTTGATGGCACAGGTAAATTCTTCAATATTCGGATCCCAGAATGCTTCTACGGGGTAGCAGTGGAAGGTAGTTAGAAATATCTAATGATGCTGTTAGTCTCGGTGGTATGGTGCTGAGAGCAAGCACCAACTTACTCGAACGAGGATCCAGAGTACGGAACAGGTAAGTAGGAAAGAGACAGCGATCTGGATATTCGCAACCCGGAACATTCGCCAGTAAAAGAACAGAATCGAGATCTTGGCGAAGAAAAGCGCGAAGGCATAGAGATGTTCGATAATAAAAAGGTATTTCTTGGTAGTGTAGTTGGCGTCCACAATGCTCATGCCTTGGACATCCTCAGCATGCAAGCCGAAGCCATGGTTTATCCCTAAGAATATCAGTGCCAGGTCACTATCAGGATGCAGGGAAAACATACATATAGGCACCATAACAGCCCAAGCAACGGCAGTCACCTACACTAGGTTAGAAAACATTTTCCGGCTTCCGCATTGACAGGACATTGGGCGTGACGAACATAGCAGCAGAACGCAAAGTGGTCATCCCACCAGAATCCTACTCTTGTAATCTTTCGGCTGACTATGCGCAGGATTAAGAAGAGGGTTGCGACTGGAAAAGTCACAAAATTCGCTGCCCAAAGGTCGGGCTGTCGCGACTCCATCCTGCTGAGTCGTGTGGCCTTGGGATAAAGTAAAACCAAAAAACCAAACCAAAAAAAAAAAAATAAGGTGCTCGTTAGATTAGCGAACAGTAAGTGGAACTGCTGGGATGATATAGGATGGCAGCGATGGCCAAGGTACCTATTAAGATCGATCTATTCATGCGACAGCGATCCCCTAATAGCAATGTGTACTTAGTCAGGGGGCTTTTCAGGAGTTCAATGTAACGGGAGGGAATACGAATGGATGTTATTAGGTCACAAATGTAATAGATATATCCTGGTCTCTGAACGGGCAATGGGTTACCGCGCTGCCAATAACGTGTAGTCCTACTCAGGGATGAAAAGCCACAAGCCATTTGGCACATGTCGGGTGATTCTTCATGGCTTAAGCTCAATCTGATCGTCGACAGCCTCTACGGTAGATCAGAAGGGTTGTCCTCTCGCACCAGGCAATTTCGACACTCTTGTGAATTTGGGGTCTGATCTGGAACATTGGGCGCTTACTTTCTGGGGAACTAGGGGAATCCATTCATTTGGCATTACTTAATTCACTAACCCCATGCAGCTGGACAATTGTTGATCCACACATGAGATGCCTGCTCATTGTCGATGCTGGGCCAACTGGACTTGAACATAGGGGCCAAAGCGTGCATGCTAGTCTTCAACCCTGGGTTCGAGACTAGAGAGAACAAGAGACTCCATGTCTAGAGCTTACTCGGGCACCAAAGTAGCTGACCAATTTGGTATAGATCGGTGGTGCAGGGGCTCTGTGCGGAGCGGCCGAGGTGCCCCGGCGTTTAGCTCTGAACTCTATTCTCTAACTTGAGTTTATGCCCTGGTAGACTTCACTGCCTCCCTCGAAGACTTTTACTGTCGTATCGGTTGCTTGTTTCAAGTTGATGCTGGTAATTCAAGCGCCAACATCTTGAGCCGATCTCATGAGCTCAGCGTCGATGAGTGGTCAGTTTCTCGGCTCTGGACTTCACCGGAAAGATAGACAGTCAAGTACCACCTCATCTAACCCGTACAGCGCCAGGCTTCGTCAAAGTTTGAGAGTGAGAACGAAGTGCCGAGGGGAACATACCCTAGCATGCGTCACAAACCTAACAGAGCATTAGACGAAGTTAGTTGAGACATCTGGCAGACATGACTCGTGTTGAAGAACCGACGAAATTAAAGTAAATTGGCGTAAACGTGAAGGAAAACGAAGATCTCCTTTCCCTAGCATCACCAACATCCCCACATCCGAACGCGCGGTGCAGCCAAAATAAAAGTTCCCGTGTTTCCCGGGCAAGCCTAGCAGGGGTATAAAAGTATGATTAGAATTAGATCTGACGTTGGATTGGAGTTGTTTGTTATTGGAAGCTACAAAAGTCTATCATCCTTTATTCCCAAATGACGGCGCAGCCATATCATCGGTACAGTGCTCATACTACAGAGATTTTACGAAAAAGAAATAGAGAAAAACAACAAAGCCGGGATGAAACGCAGCTTGCGTTATTCCCCCCTGACATCTGCCAATAATAAAATACGACTTGCATAAGGATGTAGACGTAGGCGTGGCAGTTACTTGTAAGGTTATTGGGCAAGAGACCCTGTAAGAGACCTACTGTGCTATGATACTTAGCCGAGGCGCCTTATATACT
>JAJJWN010000010.1:0-85736 GCA_021655885.1 Fusarium abutilonis
TATTAGTTAACCTAATCCCCCTCTATTATAATAAATCTATTAATAGTAGTAGCTATAATAACCCTTTTTAAGTTAATTAGGTATATTATATTTCCTTCTTCTTTATATATAATAGATAGCTTTTACTAAAAAAGCCTTAGTCTATAACCTTATATAGAGGCATTAAGACGATAGCTAGCACCTTTATATAGTATTCTAAGTTAGTAGCTGGGGATTAATTAATATATCTATATATATATAATATCCTTAGTAAAGTAAAGACTAGCCTAATTAATTTTATATATAGATTAATATACTATATTTAATCTTAGGTAGGAAATTTACTTTCGGGCTTACTTTATATTTGCGGCTTTTGTAACCTATAGACTAAGGTGCCACCGTACGCAGAGGCTGATTGGCGTGTAACGTATTTCCAATGATTTGGATCGTCTCGTGATGCCTGAGAATTACAACCGTCAGGGGAACAGGATACCGTCACCATCACCGGCACCGTCATCACTGAATTGCCGACCGACAGGAGTTGTTACTAGAGGCTACTTATCATACGACAACCCTTTGGATAAACATCTCTATTTTTATAATTGATTTACCCTGCGGCTTATATACTAACTTGAGATAAAGATTATGCTAGCTAGGGTGCCTTGATTGGACTCAGGATAAGTTCCGAGGCATTCTGACGTGAGAGACCAACCATTCATCCTCGCATTCGACACCATTTCTCCAGCAACCTTCAACCAGCCAGCCCCAGTCTCAGCTGAGGCTGCCCAACCCAACTCGAATGGATCTCTCTTATCGTGCCGCTTCAAATCGCAGGTTTCGCGTGGTCCCACCGTCCCGCAACATCCAGGACAAACCCATAGCTTGGCAGTAGAAGCACGCGGTTTGTTGATCCGTCGAGCGTCACAAACACTGGGCCCAAAGACAAGAAAAAGACGGCGAGACAAACCTGATCCTCTGGTTCGATATGGCCATCTCTATATTGATTACACGCAAAGAATTCCCTATGTAAGGCATGCACTCGGTATCTACCTTTTGTAGCAAGATTTCTGATGGCCATAGGAAAAACTTGGAATCGTCGACTATCAGATCCGCCTGCCTCCTACCACTTGGAGTGAACGTTTTGCGTATATATACATATGCTTATGAGACTTCAACTTTACCATCTCTCGATCTTATCATACCTTTCATGCCATGCAACCCAAATGCGACAAGGAGGAATACCAGCTACTTGACCGTTCAGCTTTTGGACCTGGACCGTCAACTTGGTGGGTCTCTTTTCATATCGTCGCCATATTGGGCGCGTTTCTTTGGGAGGCAGACATTCCATTTGCTGCAGGAGAAAAACATGAGATCTTGCATCACCCCACACTTCACGATCTAGTGGACGATAGGCACAGTGATCCACCTTCCTTTTAGGCGTTTGATGGCTCTTTGAGATGTTTTTTTTTTTTTTTTTTTGAATCTTGGGAACGTTATCCAACCGTCAAGATCGTTTAACCGGGACTGCCTACAACCCCCAACATCAACACTTTTAGCAGACGACAGCATGTTGTCTATCATCAAAGTGTCCATCTAATCATTGAGCTTCGAGACCACTAGCTGCCTTCAAACATTTCAACCCAAGTGGTTCAAGGAGGCGAGGTTGTAGTACCACTTGTTCGACGGCGGATCTCAAACAAACAAGTCATTCTTTGGGTAATGTTTAACAGCTCGAAACTTTTTTGACATGAACATATTGCTCTATGAGCTTTTTACTTGCCAGAGAAAAAAAACCCACACTGGCTAACTCCCACTCACATACGAGAACGCTCACAAAATCCCACCCTCGACCCAAGACAACTCCTTCACATGCCCTTATGTACAGACAAAATCTTTTTATGGACAGGGGTCCGGCCGGTTATATTCACCCAGCCTGGTCATACCGTTCTTACAAAACGGCGACGACAAGAGTCATAACGTCGCAATCAAAATCCCCAGGCATGATTCCAGTTGCTCCCATCTATATGTTGGGGATGAGGTCTCATGCCAACAAACATCTCAGATTCAGGATGATGGAGCGGTGACATACTGGCAAGCGGCTGACCATGCATATACATTGGCCCCTTGCTGTAAGGATCCATTGGCATATCGAATGTTTCCTCTCCCACATCTGATGACGATGCCTGGCCTGCATGGAAGGGTTGTGACCAAGTTGGAGAAACTCCTTCAAACTCAGGGGTGGGCACGCCTAATGACTCCGTGGGGCTGGTGCCACTGTGGCATGAGCCTCGACGATATGGACTTGCAGGGTCATTGTCAGGATGAAATGCTGGAGAGCAGGAGATTAGGCCGTCAACTGTCTTCTTGGCCTCATTGGCGATATATTTCTGGATAAGGACACAATTGCAGTCTGTATGCTGCAGCAACTGAGTCTTGAGATGGTATATCTCGGCAGTCAAAGAGTCGAAACTTGAAGAAAGATACCGGTTCTGATCCTCCATTGCCTGCTCTTGAGAAGCAAGGGCTGATGCTTCATCGCGCTTCCGAAGGCGGCACTTGGTGGCGGCTATCCTGTTGCGCTCAAGGATGCGTCGCCGTCGCGGATCCTTAGGAAGGTCGTCCTCGTCAAGCTCTATTTCCTGGTGAGCCTTTCCTGGTTCTTTGGAAGCTCCCTTAGGCTTTCGGCCTCGCCTCTTTTTCTTGGGTGAGCCTGGTGCGACACCTGAGCCATTTGCCTCCCCCGGGACATTTATGCTAAGTTGCGATTGTTTCCGGTTCCGAGCTCGGCGGGTGGGCTTGTGTTCTGCTTCGGTGGTTGGCAACACGGCCGGTGAAGGCAAATGATTATTGGATACTCTTGGTGCGGAGCTGTACTGAGGGGGTCCTTGCATGATACCGAAAGGCATCTCTTGTGGAAGAGGGGAGCAGCCCATGGCCTCCTCAAAGAAGGAAGGATCTTGTACCTGGCCAAGGCCAGGCTGATATCCGACATTGCCTTGATTTGTGGGCGAAAGTGTTCCGGTACAATAAGGAGAAGGGGTCATTATATATCCCGGCGAAGGGCTTGCCGCCATGGCATTCATCGGAGATCCGAAAGGGAGATCCATGGCGTGAGGGTAAGAGTGCACGAAGGTAGCCATCGGAAAGCCTGTAGTATCTGTTCGGTTGAACAGCGCACAGTTGTTCTTTGGGCTTAACAGCTAGTGAGGGAAAACTCCAGGCGGTGCTGAAAACACTTGCTAATTGGCAAGTGGTTGATACTGGATTGGCTGCTAATACAGCAAGGCAGATGTCGAAGGCGTATCGAGACAGGCAGAGGTTGGTGAGATTGGTGCCGAAGAGAAGGAGGTTTTCCTAAATATATGGCAGAATAAATAGTATTGAGGAACTGAGCAGCACCTTCACAGCTAGATCTTGTCAAATATGACAACTTCAGAACTTGATGCACAACGTTCGCCGAGGGACATGGGTCTGTCATATACACAACAGCTACAGCCACCTAATGAGACCAAGCTAACACACCAATACTTAGCTAGGCTCTGGAAGCGGAGCCGGGCATGAACCAAGACCGTGAGGGGGAAATAAACTTTCTCTATCAGAGAGGAGAACTTGAGAAATCCCGCCATCGTCTCTGCAAGGTGATAGGGTCAGCGAGCCCCTCAACTCTGGACTTCAGTTGCTTCAGTTACCCTTCATTTCATTGGGCCGGATTCCTTTTCGGACGTTGCGTCTGGCCCACGTCCCTGATGGAACGCCCAAGTACTGCATCAGCGCCCAGGAGGCAGGGCACATCCAATGCCTCTTTGGTCTTACCAAAATTAAGTCGAACAAGGAGCAAGATGGTGTGCTCAGACTTGGAACATCCTTCTCCTTTCGCTTTGAACTCATTGAGTTTCATAGCAGGCATGGGAATGAGAAAACCGTTGTGCCTGGAAGCAGGGACGGTGGCGTTTGAATTGCCTAACTCCTGGGAGCTTTGAGACGAGACTTGGCCAGATCCCAATAATCCCAACCACCACCAAGAGACACACTGATCTGCATCTTCTGGACTTGACATTCCCAAGGTTTAGAAGCCCAGCTCATAACGTGGCAACACTTTTTGGTTCAGCTGGATGTGGCACAGCTCAATCTGGGCAGGAAACGGTGAGTTCCGCGAGCTCAGAATCAACGTCAGACTGGGAAGCGGCTGTTTTGGCATCACAGCTCTGACATTGAGTCCCCTTGCTAAGCAGAAGACGATTGATGCTTACAGTGTTCAGTCGCATCGTATTACATCGCGACAGTTACAGTGCATTAGGTAGCAAGCCGACGACGGCCGAGCCCAAGCGGCCTTGAGGTTGACTAGGACTACTCGGCCGAAGAATTCAAGCGTGAATGGACAAGGTGTGTCAGAAGAAAGCTTGGTCTGTGGCAGACTAAATGGGACCCCAGGTCCCGGCTCACTTCTTCCTGCATCCGAGATGGATGGGTCATGGAGCTAAATTAGAGACTAAGCTTTGACCTAGGATCAGGAACTTGAATTGTCTAGCCCTCATTCAGCAGATCATGGACAGCCTAGGGGGTGTCAAAAAACAAGAGAATACGGATTTTGGTGTAAGCGATTATCATGTTTTCTGACACCCTGAGGGGCAGCTTCTCACAACTAGTCTAGAGGACAACGAGATTAGTGTTCAATAGGGTCAGCAAGTTTGCTGACAGACACGATGCACCAAGATATCATGAACTCTCGTTATATCCGTTCGCGTGGCGTAGACTCCACCAGCGGCTCAGTTCCCGATTTGGACCTTTCCCAACAGCAGACTGACCTTCCGCCAAGTCGCTGAACACAATCCTCTTGTTGTTGTAAGTCGCTGCTGCAATGGCAAGATATGTATGTTCCAGCATCTACGATCACTGTACGACCACAGTATGATGCAACTGCCGCAGGGTCGTACGGCAGATACCGATAAGTGATAACTGACTGATCCGCGAACTGGGTGGTAAGTGGTTCCAGGCTTTGATGAACTGGCTCAGCTGACTGCCCGATTCCCAGTTGATGAGAACTGTGTCTGGGCAGTGGCACCACCGCCCAGCGATAAGGTGCATGCATACAGATTACAGAGGATCAAGGGTGATCGCTGGTGGCGTTTTGGCGCAATCTGGTCGAGACCGTTTTCATCAGATCAAGGTTTGCCGAGTCCCTGAAAACTGGATAGCTGTTTCGCCTCCGCTACTGCATTATGTACAGGCTGTTTTAATATCACAACGCCAACACCAGTACCAGTTCCCACTCTCAGGTTGGAGCTTGGTTTTATCCACAGGGCGCTCGCTGCACGGCTCTCCAGCCAAATGCAAGCCTGGCAGATAACGTGTCGTTTGTGCGGCCCTGGAATTTGGACTCGGACGTTTAGTACCTTGTTTGGCGGCGGTAGGACCCTGCAGGAACAGAACGGCCGAGATTAGCCAAAGCAACAGGGAGAGAAGAGAAGAGAAGAGGAGAGGGGGGAGGGAAGCAAAAGAGAGAAAACGAGAAGCGAGAATTGGTTACCAGGTACGTAATCGGAGTTGTCGCTTTCTGTGGCTCTTGCATTTCAGGTAGCCACAAATTTATTAGATGGTCCGACTTGCATCCATCTCCTCGGGCGAGTGCAACATTCAGGCTTTGCCTCGCCGAAAGCAGTGAAGCTCTCCTCGTCTGCCGCCTGCAGCTCTACCAACAACAAGCCAATGCCAATGCCAATGCCAATGCCTACCTATCATCTGCTCTGTGGTACTGTGCAGGTACGTTCATACACACTTGACTAGGATCGTAAACAATTAAGCTAACCAGCCTAGCCAGCCTCTTGGTCCCAAGCCCACTTCGTGTTCCCGGGATCGACTGGCGTCCGCATTCGCGGCTATTCCTACTGAGGAACAAAGCAATGGTGGTCCTGCTCCGCTGATGAAGTTGTGAAGCAGTAATTTTCCCGACAACAAAAACAAACTACGATCGGAGGGCACCGGTAGGTTACTAAGCACAGGCCAACAAGCCGCTAACTCAAGAGCATCGACTTGATGCGAGTTAGTTATTCCCTACGGTGGCTTAACGAGGAACCACGATCGCGCAAACTCTACTACCATGAGCGCACGTATATACGGACGGTGCCGTCCTAGCGATCCCCTCCATGATATTCATCGTCGGGCGTAATCTCACAGAACCCCGCTCAAGGATGCAACGTCAAGCCAAGCTGGGTTGACGGGGAAATGATCCGCAACGCATCGGAGAAAGAATCTCCAACGGTCCCAAGCCCAACGGTCAACGACTGCGCAAGGACAAGGTTCACAGACCTGTACACACAAAAATGTCCGTGGCACCACGCTGTGTGGCTATTCTCGACTTGAAACCGGCCCTGGATTGCGCTTTAGAATTGCTCCACCATTTGTGTCCTCTTTCAAGATTGCCTTATCATATTATTGCTCCTCGTAGGGCTGGCCCGGTACGTCCGGATATATTCCGGCACTGTATCTGAGAATGACAGAACCGAACAGTGAGCCCGCAACCTGTCTGCTTTAGCTCTCTTCGCTCCCGGCGCAGGACGCATCCGAGGACGCATCCGAGGACAGCAGCGGAGGTATTCCCCAGAGAGGTGGCCTTCCCCGCTGACCAACCTGCGGGCGTCAGTAAATTGTTACTGTACTGTACAGTGTGCTGCTCTCAGCCATACTATGTATGTACTGCGTACATGGTGGTGTCCTGGATCTCCGGCAGAGAGAACAAAACCGATGCCCGCTTCTCACCCTGTGTGGCCAAGATTTACAGGCTCATGTCGAGACCCTAGTCGAGCATATCTGAGGAAACTTTGAGCTATCTAAAGTGTAGGCATGTAAGTTGAAACCGCAAAGGGAGATAACAAGGCTTGGGATAGGCCCACCTTTCTGTGCGCACGGATCTCACACCCCATGGAAAATCACCGTGGACCTTACAATCTCTCCATGCTGTACCATCCACAGTTGAAGACGTTCCTGAGGAGGGTGGTTCATCATTGTGTCTCTGCTGCCAGGGGATTGGTGTGGCTTTGACAGAGTTTCGATGGGTTGACGAATACTATGCCAACCATTACGCCAACTTTTGCGAAATGGCACCTGTCATCGCTTTGGTGAACTCGATGCCTTTGACATCACACCCTCACAAAGCAGTTTCTTCAGTTGAGGAGGGGCTGCGCTGCAAGTTGCACATGCAGATGGCGCCGCAAGATGAGGAAGGGGCTCGGGTTTGTGGGATTCGGGTTTGTGGGATAATCATCTGATCACCACCCATCTTCTTCTCAGCCTCAATGCCGCTACGGGTTACGGTTTCCCACATCCCTTGTACGTAAGATTTTGTGGATAAACAAACAGTTCTTGTTTCCGACGCGAAAGTGGATATTTCATCACAGTCGTTGCAAGATGTTGCTTGTGAAGGAGAGTTGCGTCAATTAGAGTAAGTGTTGACGATGCCTCTCTAGGGATGGTCCATTGATCTGCACTACCCGTCCGGCCCCTGTCGAACCAAAACAGTACACGCTCATCCTCCTGGATATCTCTGCGTACGCATGTGATCTTCCATCACTAGTCACAGTCAACTCTACCAATCCTTCTGTGATGCGCCAGGGCTCGACCATCCGGCATCTGTCTTCTTCCATGGCCCTGGCAAGTCTATCGATCCAATAGTTGTGACGGAAAGTACGTCTTACTTGATTGGGAAACGCTAAGTGAATGCTGGTCTAGAGGTGGTCTCTGTGAGCATGGACAGTCAGGACGTATCTATTTGCTTACTACAATCTGACAAAGCCGACTAGGCAAATGTACGGAGTACAGCAGCAAGCAAATGTTTGGTATCATGGCTATATGCACATGGGATTGTTCGATGGGGCTTCCCAGGGCTTGTTTGACCCAGATCATGTCCAAGCGTCACATATGGCCTGATTTTGACATTAGAGGAAGTCGGCAGTTGGGTTAGACAAGCGCCCTGCAAACATTGATTCGATGACTGTTCGGAGTATGGATGGCTTATCTGCTTGAATTCCAGCAATGAACCAAATGCGGGTATAACCCAAAGAACCAACAAGTGGGCCAAGGTCTCCATTGTCAAAGCGCAACTCTGCACCGTACAGACAAGGCCAGAGGAGTTGCTCGGATGCATTATAACTATTCGTCCTTTCAACGCAGCCGCGGTGAATTGCCGCGGCTTGGCTGTCAGCCAGTTATGTTGTGGCTAGTATAACTTGGCGAGTGATGTAAGTGACATATCGGCTCCACTGTTCGAGATGCATATACTCCAAAATGGATGGACGGGCTGTTCAAGTGAAAATTGTCAGGACGTAATCGAGTGATCCTTGAAACTGTTGGGATAACGGCTTTGACGCAGGAAAGCACGGGATGTCAGAGAGTAGAATGTATGGCTCGACGATCACAACTCGACCCCACTGGTATCCTAGTCAAGTCAAATTCGAGCTTACGAACTCAGTTTCCGATAGGATTTCAGGTCGCCAAGAATTTCATAAGATCCATGATCAAGGCTTAGAACTCTTCGAAGACAGGAGTCCTAGCTCTGATGATCTATCTCGGGCGCTGGCTCCGTACCGAGCCAAGGTTCTACATAGTTTCAAAGAGGATTCCCGTTATTATTGATGACTAGGAACAAGATCCTGATACGAGATTCTGGAGCCGCGCATCCACAAAGTTGAATTTCTCATCATGATCCATAGGAACGATCGAGCTTGCCAGTGCATGCTCGTCTTGTTTCTTGTGGGTCGAGGATATACAAACGTCTCGGATGTCAAGGCGATTGCTCCTTGCGCTTAGGCACTTGGGATGATTTTCAACGACCAGGATCCTACCGCGCGCAAGCTCGTTATCGTTTGATGGCCCTGATAGCGGGGAAGTGTTACGATCCCTGTCAGGGTAGTCTGTCTATCCTCAAGATAGTGTCAATTTATTTTTACCTACTACATAATTTGATTGGGGGTTAGGCTCGGATGTTTTGAACCGTGTAAACGTACAAAGTATCAAACTTGTCATCTGAGATTATGCATTAGCTAGTCTAATCCAACTAGTTCAAGATAGCACTCTGAGGTTAACCGCTACACACAGACTCACCAGTGGCAGTTGATTTTCCTGATCACTCGCATTCTTGATCGATCGGGCCCTCTGTTCGCAAGGACGAAAAGATCGGTGGTTAATATTCCTCTCACGCAATATTCAACGCCTTGAATTTCACCGTGCTGGCCTGACTTGTAGTTATTGTTGCCGCGGCGGATAGCATGGCTGACTTGTGGCTGCTCCGATGTTCGGGTATGCCCTATTGGATCGGTTCTCAGATCTTGCTCCGGGTCCAGATCTCGGCCGGTCCTTGAACGTCGGTTGGTGATTCCGACGTCGGGGCACGTCAAGCTAAACATGAGGCGTTTTTGGCGGGTTGGTGAGTGAATTAAGTAATGCCTCATAATAATAGTATACCCCCATGTATTGAGATGAGGCTTGGAGCAAGGACCTTCTTGCTTGGGTTGCAATAAATATCCCACTGTGAATAGAAATGCCTTATCTTGTGAATAGGGAGTCGATATACCTGCCTTTTTGAGACAAATTGGCGGTTTGCTGCAACGTCCTGACTCGTGTCGAGTGTGCGTTGGTCAACCTCAAAGTTGTTGTGCTTCAAGACAGACTTGGTGAAAGAAGGACAACACGGAGAAAGCCATAGAGGCAGATCATACGATTTACACAAACTTTTCCCACTCGTGGCTTGCCAGTGATGATTGAGAGAGGACATTCATTGACCTGAACACTTGAGGGGTCTTGATAACTTCACTGAGGCAAGGTTAACACTCCTTGACTGCTGCTGAGGGCGGGATGTTAGAGATGGGAAATAACAAATAGATAAATGCCGCATGTATGAAGTACTTGTGTTGTAGTTTCTAAGATTAAAGAATGAAGTTGCGGTATGAGTATCGAGTACAACGCACTTTCGAGGATGGGATCAATACATGCTGCTAAAGTTTATGTCTCGATCGATACCCAGATGTAACTGTATAGTCATACTATGTTATAAGTCGGTTCACAAGTAACGTATCTATATCAATACAAAGAAAATACTGCTCTGCGATCGTTTGCCATAGAAGAAAATTCTGGTTTTCCTTGAAGTATTCCTAGCCACTTAGCTTTAGACTTGGACCTTATACTAAGCTCAGAGGTGACACGATAGACTGAAACTACCACAATGATTTGAAATTTAATTCATTCATGTATCTAATTGAAATCCTAGGCTGTCCAAAAGTTTGTTGTATTGTCTTGTGTTACTGAATATCCTGCCTATAGCTGTTGCACACACAACTCGATTGATAAATACGAGGCAGGGCTAGGCCAACGATGAAGGTAGTGCAGGTTTTATTTGCTTCTGCAGAAGTCTCAGACGATATAGACAAGTGGTTACTCACTTCCTTGTTCTTGAATGTTTGTAATTCATTAGTAAATCGTGCACAGGACTATGCCTCATATTGTACTTGAAGGGTAGGACTTATATTAATTTCGTCAGATGATAGGCCTCATATCTATCAGAGAAAGCAGAATGGACTTAATAGACTCCAGCGAGGACTACACATGACAGCAACCAGTGTTGATACTCAAGATGGTGAATGATATAGGTTAGGCTGCTTCCACTACATGGCAAACCTAAGAGAGAGGAGGCGGACAAACAAAGGTCGGGAAATATCTCTGGATTATTCACAGTAATTCAATATAAGGCTATTTATCTCTTAATTCATTCAATGGTACTACATTTTGCTCAACATTTGGAATGGCTGCTCCAAGTCTGACATTTTCGTGGTTTGCAAACAAGCTTAAGCTAATCATTCTGTCCGCACAACAGCTGAATGCATGTCAGTTTGAAGTGAATGATGGACTCTTATCCGTTATTTGAACTAAGTGAATATATTTATACAGATTAGGACTATTTAACTTAATGCGATACCTAGCGGTGAACAAAGAGTGAGACTATAATACCACAAATGTAGGTATACAAAATACTACGATGTATAGGTATTCAATACTGGCGGGTCTTACTCAAAATGGTTACTGCCTAACTTGAGTTCCCCAGAGCTAACCAATACTAGAAATTTGAGTTCTCGGGCCCTATTAGCGCGAGGTCTCATAGGAGGACAGATAGACAAATACGAGAAATAGGCAGGTGAGGCGGCAAACTTGAGCTGAGCCTGGAAACTGTTTCTGTTCCCGAAGAGATTTAAACTTGTTAATTGCCGGCGGATTTTGGCCATTTTGGGATTTGAGTTGCTGGAGGCAAGAGAGGCCAGTCTTGGTGCTGGAATGGCCAATACGCTCGTATACGAAGACCAGGCGCATGGATGTGGATGTTCGCAAGGTAGGTTGTTGTGTTTAACCCGTCCCCTTGAACCACCTTACGAAGTATGGACAGTGGAGATGGCTCCATGAGCTCATGTTAGATTGTCTTCTCCAAGGTATACCTAGAATCAAGCCCGGAGAGACTTTCCAAAGCTTTTACCACTGGAAGTGATTTACATTGCCGAAAATAGACCAGCTAAAGATCTGCCGGGCGGCAGATGAGATTGCCATTGAAAGAGTCTTGCCTCGATTGTTCCATTCAAGGC
Organism: Fusarium abutilonis; assembly: GCA_021655885.1. Taxonomy (NCBI): domain Eukaryota; kingdom Fungi; phylum Ascomycota; class Sordariomycetes; order Hypocreales; family Nectriaceae; genus Fusarium; species Fusarium abutilonis. Next base: position 11,598 of record JAJJWN010000010.1, read on the forward strand.
CAACGGCATCAGATAATCTCCGAGTTTGCGAGATCCGGCAACTTGTGCGGTCAATCCCCCTCGCGTGACGTAGAAAGGGTTTGAAGAAAACGTGGGATATTGCTGCCAACATCTCCACAGCTTCAGCAATGATGCTATTCTCGACAGCCCGAAAAGGCTACGCCCGGCGGAGCTAGCTTTATAAAGCTAGTTCCGGAGAGGCTGGTAGCTCGATCGGCGGGTCTAACCATATTGGGTCCTCTCAGCTTAGAAATTCGGCCCTGGCGATCCACCATTCTCCAGATCTCGACCAAGTCTCAATCACGTCCAAGGCCAATCCCACGAGAATTGCAGAGTACAACACCCACTCAGGTGACACAGATTGGTCATGACCCCGACTTTCAGATCAGATTGTGCGGGGAGCCAGGGGATAGAAAGAAAGGTTTGTGGAGTATCGCCAAGATGAAAACTCGGCGAGATGGGCTCGAGCCTCGAGGATTGACTTGATAAACTACATAAGAACAGACTGCTCACAACATTGAGTTCTAATTCTTCAATCTGATCATCTTCCTCTTCCTCTCTATATCTCAATATAAAACTTCGACGATATCAAAAAATCCCCAACCTTGTCCTAGAACCAGTTCAATATCCTCATCACTTACACACATCATAATGGCCCCCAGCGCGGTTGTCGACGACTTCTCCAGCCACGATGGCCAGGCCCTCGAGGTGCTCTCAGACAAGATCGACGACGTTAACGTGATCAAGTACGACGCCAAGTCCAAGTTTGACACTCAAAAAGACAAGAACACCTTCCGCCAATACGAAGATGCTACCGACCGCGTCAAGAACTTCTACCGCGAGCAGCACCACAAGCAAACAGTTTCGTACAACTTGGCTGCCCGCAACCGCTTCTACAACGCCAGCCGTCCTCGTGCTGAGATGACCATCTGGGAGGCCATGGAGAAGCTCAACACTCTTGTTGACGAGTCTGACCCTGACACCTCCCTCTCTCAGATTCAGCATCTCCTCCAGTCTGCTGAGGCTATTCGTCGCGATGGCAAACCTCGATGGATGCAATTGACCGGTCTTATCCACGACCTTGGCAAGCTGATGCTCTTCTTCCCCGAGCTTGAGACTCAAGGGCAGTGGGATGTTGTCGGCGACACGTTCCCCGTTGGCTGTGCCTTTTCCGACAAGATCATCTACCCGGACACCTTTGCTGAGGGCAACCCTGATGCCAGCAACCCCGACTACAACACCAAGTATGGCATCTACTCTCCCAACTGCGGCCTCGACAACATCATGCTCTCCTGGGGCCATGACGAGTATCTCTATCATGTCGTCAAGGACCAGTCTACACTGCCTGATGAGGCTCTTGCCATGATCCGATACCACTCTTTCTACCCCTGGCACCGCGAGGGCGCCTACCAGCACCTCATGTGTGACAAGGACTGGGAGATGCTTAAGGCTGTGAATGCCTTCAACCCCTATGACTTGTACTCCAAGAGCGATGGTGTTCCTGATGCTGAGAAGCTCAAGCCCTACTACATGGAGCTAATTGACGAATACTTCCCTAACCGGGTGCTCAAGTGGTAGATTGCGATAAAAACAAGAAAAAGTAATTTGTATATACAACATAGACGACGGTTTGGTTCTTTGGGTTTCTGTTTTCTGTTAGCGAAGGAATTGTGATAAAGGGCAATGGATGTTATGGGATACACTTCAAATGAGCGCTGAATGAACACAAATGAGTTGACGATCAAGACTGTCTCTGAGTTACACTGTGATGTGATTTAATATGAGGATATAGATCAAAGTAAGGGGGCTGAGTGATGGGAACTTTGGTTGTTGTGAAACTACTCTATTGTACATGGTCCGCTGGGAATGATTGTATCTTTGCACAGTCTGTTCTTTTATCGAATATGATGGTAACGATAGATGAGCATTGCTTCATTGTGTTTGGGATGAAGTCCTGTAGAAATGAGAAAGTCGCATAGGTGCTGACACTAACAACATGAAGCTATTCCCAGGTTGGAAGAAATGGAGACGCGGATATGCACTGATAAGAGCGATAAAGAAAAAAAGTTGCGAACTTTTGGGCGATTTTTTTAAGCATTATAGATCTATGCCATATTAGGTTAGAGCAAGACCTAATCAGCCAATCATGTAATGATCCGCCACCAAAGCTGCCCCTCCGCCCGTGGAAATTTGGAGGAAAGAGCATCGAGAGACAGAAAGATTGTAAATCGTCGTCTTTCTTCGCCATACAAAGCTCAACCTCCCCAACACACACTCTACGCACAATGGGGTCTTCAAAGCGAAAGCGAGATCAGACGGAAGAGTCGACCGTCGTTGAAAAGCCTGCAACTACCGAAGTTGCAAAGTCTACAAAGTCTGCACAAAAACAAGAGGAAGAGACTTCCTTCGTCGACCTCGGCCTCGATCCTAGACTGTTGCAAGCCGTCGCCCAACAAAAGTTCGCAAAGCCAACTCTTGTGCAACGCAAGGCGATCCCACTGGCTCTCAATGGCCAAGATGTTCTCGCCAAAGCGGATTGTGGTTCTGGAAAGACAGCAGCATATGTACTGCCTCTGCTCTCCAGCATCTTGAAGCGCAAATCCGTATGTCCACCTTGGTACTTTGGAATATCGATGATTTGAAGATATCGCTAACTAGTTCTTCTGTAGACTGATTCTACCGCCTTTACGACCGCTCTCATCCTCGTCCCAACCCGCGAGCTTGCCGACCAGGTTTTCAAGGCCATCGAACAGTTTGCCTCGTTCTGCGCAAAGGATATCAGCACCGTCAAGTTGACTGACAAGGTCTCCAACGCCGTCCAGCGCGCCCTCCTTTCCAACTCTCCCGATATCGTCATCTCGACCCCTGCGACTGCCTGGCACAACATCAACTCGTCTGCTCTCTCACTCGACAAGCTTACACACCTTATCCTAGATGAGGCGGATCTTGTTCTTTCCTACGGCTACAGCGAGGATTTGGAGAACCTGTCGCGATCTGTTCCCAAGGGTGTTCAGGTCATGATGATGAGTGCCACGCTTACCGAAGAGGTTGATACTCTCAAGGGAATCTTCCGACGTGACCCGACATTGTTGGATTTGAAGGAGAAGGAAGCTGAGGGTGAGGGTATCACTCAGTTTGTCGCCAAGTAAGACTTGTTCGTCTCCGCATTGATGTAGACAGCTACTGACATATACTAGGTGTGGTGAAGACGAAAAGTTCCTTCTGGCCTACGTTATCTTCAAGCTCAAGCTGATCAAGGGCAAATGTATCATCTTTGTGAGCGACATTGACCGATGCTACCGTCTCAAGCTCTTCTTTGAGCAGTTCGGTATTCGAAGCTGTATTCTTAACTCGGAGCTGCCTCTGAACTCGAGAGTTCACGTAGTCGAGGAGTTCAACAGACATGTTTATGATATCATCATTGCCGCCGACGAGAAGAACGAGATGCTAGGAGATGATGAAGAGCTTCCCGAGCCTGTTGATGGTGAGGCCGTGGACGACTCTAAGAAGAAAAACAATGAAGACGATGATGCGGAAACGGAAACAAAGCGACCAAAGAAGAAGGCCAAGAAGTCTAAGAGTGGTGACAAAGAGTATGGAGTGTCAAGAGGTCCGTTTATTCAAGGCTGTCGTTTATACAGCAGGGCGCTTTATTCCGCCCAATGTCCAGGACCATTACTAATATGTTCTCACAGGTGTTGACTTCAAGAAGGTTTCTGCAGTCATCAACTTCGATCTACCCACCACAGCATCAGCCTATACACATAGAATAGGACGAACAGCGCGAGCTGGTCAAACTGGCATGGCTCTGTCTTTCGTTGTTCCCAAAGACCTATATCGAAAACACATGCCTACATCAACTCCAGCTTGCGAGAACGATGAGAAGGTTATGGCCAAGATTGTCAAGCAGCAGGCGAAGCAAGGCAAGGAGGTGAAACCCTACAACTTCAACATGAAGCAGGTTGATCCTTTCCGATACCGAATGAACGATGCTCTACGTGCCGTTACCAAGGTCGCCATTCGAGAAGCTCGAACAAGAGAACTGCGACAAGAACTACTCAAGAGTGAAAAGCTGAAGCGGTAAGGATGCACAACAATGTATATGGAAAGATTGTACTGACGAGGTCACTAGATACTTTGAGGAGAACCCAACTGAACTCAGTCATCTTCGCCACGACGGTGAGCTTCGAACAGCCAGACAACAGGCTCACTTGAAACACATTCCAGAGTATCTCCTACCCAAGGACGGCAAACAGGCCTTGACAGGAGACGTGGGCTTTGTACCCCTCCGAAAGGATCGAAAGGTCAAGGGTAAGAAGGAGCGGGGATTCAAGGTCGGTTCAAGGAAGCGAGATCCTCTCAAGACTTTCAAGGCTAGACGCAAGACAAAATAGGCGAAACGAGTGGAGTAATACAGCGATTTTGTGGTTTCTGGGCAAGATACCTTGGTTTGAATAGAAGAATGTCCTTTGCTGGCTTACCACTTTGGCTTATTTTTGGCTTACACCTTTGGCTTATAACTTTGGCTTACAACTTTGGCTTACCCCGACGATCGAATTGAGATGCTATTTTGTCAACACAACCACTCGATAACCAGGCTTCAGGTTTTTTTGCTTGTTTTCGTCGTCAAGATCAGCTATATTTAAGCCTCATACGCTTAGTCATTCATGCACGATGGTCGATGCTTCGGAGACAAGAGGAGTTTGCGGCCGAGGGTGTCTGAAGATGAAAGTGTGGGGTCCGGTCAATAAAGAGTCAATGATGTAGGTAGAAGGGGAAATGTGAGTCTTGACAAGTATAAAAGGGCAAGGCTCTGGCTGCTGCTGGAGAAATTTGTTCTAGCAGTTTAGCTTTATTCATATAGATATTTACAAGTTGCAAACCTTTACTTCAACATACATTGACCACTTACACTTATCCATCATGGCTCCTCCTGCTCAGCTTCCTCTCCGTCAACTTACAAAGAACGGCCCCAAGATTCCTGCCATAGGCTTTGGTCTCATGGGTATCAGTTTCGGCTACGGAGCACCCGAGTATGCATGCACCTCCCCACAACCTCTCTCCTCAAGTCCTCTCATACTAACACCCTCAGGTCCGATGAAGAACGTCTCAAGGTCCTCGACCGTGCTTGGGAGCTCGGCTGTACCAACTGGGACACCGCTGATGTTTACGCCGATAGCGAGGACCTCATTGGCAAATGGGTCAAACTTCATCCCGAACGTCGTGGGGATATCTTCCTCGCGACCAAGTTCGGCCTTAGGCCCGACGTAGGCTTGGGGGAAATCGTGACCGATTCATCCCCTGAGCATGCAAGGAAGGCTATCGAGCGCAGTTTGAAGAGGCTTGGCGTTGACTACATTGATTTGTACTACATGCATCGCGCCAGTGAGGATGTGCCCATCGAGAAAACTGTCGAGGCTATGAAGCAGATGGTTGAGTAAGTCACACCAAATTTGAGGCGAACTGGATGGCTAACCACCGAATAGAGATGGCAAAGTTAAATACTTGGGTCTCTCTGAAGTCTCGTCTACGACTCTTTGTCGCGCACATGCCGTTCATCCCATTGCAGCAGTGCAAGTCGAGTACAACCCCTGGACACTCGACATTGAGGGCTCCTCAGGCACACACCTCCTCAAGACAAGCCAAGAGCTAGATGTAGCTGTGTTCGCCTACTCTCCGCTTGGTCGGGGTATCTTGACAGGGCGTTTGCGCTCGACCGACGACTTTGAAGAGGATGATTGTCGGCGAGGCATGGCGCGCTTTCAGGGCGAAAACTTCAAGAAGAACTTGGTGGTCGTGGAGAAGTTTGATGAGTTTGCCAAGCAGAAGGGACACACGTCTTCGCAGCTTGTGCTTGCTTGGTTGCTGGAGCAGAGCCCGAATGTGTTTGTAATTCCGGGTACTAAGAAGATCAAATATCTGGAGGAGAACGTTGGAGCATCTCAGGTCAAGTTGAGTAAGGAGGAGCAGCAGCAGTTGAGGAAGCTTGTCCTAGAGGCTGGGATTGAGGGAGATCGGAATCCCTTTTATGGCAACTATACAGACACAGCTCCCCTGGAGGAATAAAGCCTCAAGTTAAAGATGACACTAGATAGTGCCATGTGGAATTGGCTGTGGTAGCTATTCTAAATCTATACGGAGGAGTTTTCCCTTCCATTTCGACCCGTCTTTGTCGTCATTGAGCACGAAGCTTTCCATGATTTGGAACCCCCGGTCTACATAGTATCTGTCCAGAGTTAGTAAAGCTTTGCGACCTAAGATTTACACTCATAACATACTGTACCAGTTGCCCATTACCTCCATCCCAACAATCAATCCATATTGTCTTCCACCCGTGCTGGACAGCGTATTCTTTCACTTTCCCAAGAAGCGCAGCCCCGGCCCCTTTACGTCGATCGCCAACTCGGTGGTCTGTGACAAGATATTGCAGGAAGACAAAATTGCCCTTCTCCGTGGCGGGTCCAACATGGTCCTTGACGCTGTCGGACTCTTGGAGATATTTAACAAAAGTTTCATTAAGAACTATTGCGAGACCGACAGACAGAAGCGTGTTCCCATTCTCATCCACGCGCCGGGCTAATCCGTCACTGGCCATGGTTTCTTCATTGACTTGATCGTCATGGACCTCTGCGATAAAAATCCTCATTGGATTACCAGCTCCCGTCTCACGGAACTTCTCTGATTCTGCAAGCAAATCATGCATCTTTTGAATGAATCCTTTCTGATTTGAAAGCGGTTCTGTGCCCCATTGTTCTGAGTTGCCTGTGGCGGCAAGGTGAGGAATCGTCGAGTCGAATGCATCGATAATGAATTGAGCATCGTTGAACGATACCCCAGCGTCGCGAATAGAGAATTGATTCGGCATAGTTCCAGGTATTTCAGATGATGATTGATCAAGAAGAATGCCTTGCAACAGTATTTGAAAGTTCTGAAGAATTAGCATGTAAGCGGATGCGGGGTGTAATAGATACCTAGGGATCCATACTGATTCTTGGAGATAAGATTGTCGGTAAAGAGGCTGATGTCAGTTCGACGACTCCACGAACTGAGTCATCCGGCGAGAATCTTCTAGAGCTGCCTCAATGAGCCTTGAATTTCGTTCTCGGCATCTGATACATGATGGGCTATCACTTTGCAACGTGACGACAGTGAACATTGATTGCAGTGACTACCTTCGAGTAGGGAAAAGAGTTGCAGCCCGCCATCTTCCATACAGCAAACATCAGCCTTAAACATGTGTCGCAAGTTACAAGGCAAAAACAATTTATCAGCCCTTGTTGTTAGTCAGCCATCAACTTGCTAGCAACCGCCATCAAACTGCTCAATGGTTAAGTGGCCGACGATTGCCAAGACTAGCGCACTTGAGCCATAGTATTGGTGCTTGTAATACAGCAAGACTTGTCGCCAAGAAACAAAGGGTCTGTAGTACGATGGTGGCCGGCCAGGGGTCAACAGAAGTAACGGTCTGTCGCGCCCGCGGAAGTAGATCAGTTCTTGGTTAAACCTGAAATGACAGTCAGTAAGAAGTTGAATCTTAGAGTGTGGGCTAAGTCGTCAAGATCTGGGGAGTAGGCACCTTGATGGGCTGTGGTGCTGGAATTGTAGACATAAATTTGTGTCGCACCTTCGCCCGCCAATGTTTCATGCTATCGTTGATACGTTCTTCTAGTCTTTGTTGTATCTGCTGGTTCAGCGAATAGTGGCTTCTGACTCGCTCTGTCCGTCATTGTCCGTCATTGTGTTAGTGACTCGCCGCCATCAACTAGTAGCCCAATCACTAGAGACTGACATCACCAAGCCATATGTTCTCAAAGCCAGCTTCCTCTCAGCTGAGTCTTTTCTTGGAATTCATTTGGCTTCATCTCTCCGAACTTCGAGTGCTCAGAATCAACCCAAACTATCATGACCGAAGAACCTATGCTTTTGCAAATTCCTCCGAGATTCGTATGTTGATATACGATTATCTCCTTGATAATGGCGAAACAAAGGACATATTGATCCGCAACCAATCGAGGTGCGAGTATCAGGCGCGCCGTTTGAAGTGTCAACGCTCGGCGTACCATGTAGTAGAACGAACCATCACGAAAATGTCCCGTGAAACGACATATTGCGCCGACCCTGAACCCGAGCGAGCGATGCACATGGCAATCATGCACATTAATAAAAAGATTCGCGAGGAGGCGTCACATTTCCTCTATACGAGGCATGCTTTCCACTTCGGAGAGGACCTCGAGGCCGTGGTACCGTTTCTTGCTGACAAGACACCACGGACTAGAGACTTGGTCCGAGAGATCAGCCTGTATAAGCGCAGCCCAACGAATGCCATCGAGCCAGATTCATATGACTGGTCCTCCGTCTGTCGTGCGTTGCGAAGCTTGCATAGCCTGGATACGTTGACGCTTGTTATTGAAGGCGCTCGGCCACGAGAACCATGGGATGGGCCGCAAAGCTTGACCGTCTCTGACTTTCGACTATTGTATTCAACCCGTCATGAAAGCTTGGAGTGGGCACGAGAACTGGCATCCGTAAAGACGATAAAGGAGGTGGTTATCGTTCCAGATATTCATCACCTGCCGAATCCACAGACGAATATGATGCTGGTCCTTGCCGCGTTCTCTGCATCAATTGATACATCGTTAGTGGATTTTCTTCGCGATGATCTTGGGATTCCAGCACGAGTTGGACAAAGACATTGTTGCAGCGCCGGGGTATTTGGTTGGTTCACAAATTTCCAGCGAAATGGATGCTTGACAAGTTGAAGAGTTGAAGCGAAAGGTGTCTAAGCATGGCGCGATAATGTGGCAGGAAGCGAGGAGTTGGGTTGCATTTGCCGTTAGTTATTGCCCTTAGCACTGATACTGGCGCATGGGGAAATTGTCACGATTCTTTGTTAGGTAGTTAGTAAATTGACGATATTAGAATGACAAAAGGCAATATGTTCTTCAATTGATGCAAAGCTATCTCGTCATCACTCTCCTCTCTTTTCCTAAAGTTGAGGCAGCAGGTCATCACGTGATGTGTTCCTGTCCGCCGGAAACAGTTGGTGTTTTCAAGAACCCAAGAATCGAGACTTCAGGAGGTAGTAACAAAATTAATGGAGTATACTCAGAAACCCAAATAGCCTACAGCACCGTATTACTTTTGTCATCTTAAGCCTCTCTCTAAGTAGGTACCTAGATGCCTTGGTCAGTGTCTAAGCGGGTGGCTGGGATGGAGCCCTGCCGCCTAACGACGTGCAGGTACAGCACCATTATCCGCTGTCTCCTAGCGAGCTAAGGCCCACCTCAACCCATCCTCAGCCTCCCCCGTATCGTCATCGTCCTGCGCATTTGTATGCGGCGCATTTATCGACGACAACCCGGCACCTGCGTCCAAAACTCAACTCCCGCTGACATCTCCTTGGTCGTTGCGACTGTTACCGTCGCATTTTCATGAATTGCTAGGAGTCTGGCTTATCCCGACCTGCTCCAAGCTACCCCGCCGCCATAGCCCGACACAATGGCCACACCAGCTCCCTCCGAAGACCAGGCTCGTCTGCTTGAAGATGCCCTCGTTGCCGTGCGTCAGCAGACGTCGCTCATGCGCAAATGCCTCGATACTCCTGGAAAGCTAATGGATGCGCTCAAATGCTGGTATGTTGATAGTTGGGTCGCGCGATGTCGTGACATAATCCCCTGAAAGGCATCGCTGACTCTTGGTAGCTCGACTCTCGTTTCCGAGCTTCGCACCAGCAGCCTCGGTCCCAAGCAATATTATGAGCTGTATATGTCTGTATTCGACGCTTTGCGATATTTGTCTGTGCACCTTCGCGAAAACCACCCTGTCAACCACCTCGCCGATCTCTACGAGCTTGTTCAATATGCCGGCAATATCATTCCACGATTGTATCTCATGATCACTGTCGGAACGGCCTACATGGCTATCGAGGATGCGCCTGTCAAGGAACTGATGAAGGATATGATGGACATGAGCCGAGGTGTCCAGCATCCTATCCGCGGACTCTTCCTCCGATACTACCTGTCTGGTCAAGCGAGGGACTTCTTGCCGACAACTGAGAGCGATGGTCCCGAGGGCAACATCAGCGATTCCATCAATTTCGTTCTTACGAATTTCGTTGAGATGAATAAGCTATGGGTTCGACTACAACACCAGGGTCACTCCAGAGAGCGCGAACAGAGAATCCGAGAGCGAAAGGAGCTGCAACTTCTGGTTGGCAGCAACATTGTGCGCCTAAGCCAACTCGTCGACCTCGAAACGTATAAGTCTAGTATTTTGGCGCCTCTACTAGAACAGGTGGTCCAATGTCGGGACGTTCTCGCCCAAGAGTATCTCCTTGAGGTGATTACGCAAGTTTTCCCGGACGAATTTCACCTGCACACCTTGGACCAATTCCTTGGTGCAGTTTCGCGCCTTAACCCTCACGTCAACGTCAAGGCTATTGTTATCGGTTTGATGGATCGATTGTCTGAGTATGCCGAACGCGATGGACCAGAAGACAAATCCGACGACAGGGCCCAGATCGAGGCTGATGCCCTTGCAAAACTACTTGAAAAGGTCAACCTTCAAAAGGAAACAGTAGAAGCTGCACCAACTGAGTCTAAATCAAGCGAAGGGGCTGACAAGTCTGCTGAAACTACCGATGCTGACAAGACAGTTGAAAATGAGGATGAAACAACAGCCAAGACTACCGACGAGACCACAAACGAGGCAGGCGAGAGCAGTACCGACGATTCTGACACACTCGCCGAGTCGGCGCCTTCAGTTGCAGATACAGAAACAACCGCTGTCAACGGTCAAGGCTCGATCACAGACAGTGTACAGCTTTATGAAGTATTCTTTGCTCAGGTCAAGAACCTGGTGGAGGCCCAGCACCTTCTCGTGCCAGACATTATTGCTCTTCTGGTGTCACTTTGCAACCTTGCACTTAACATTTACCCCGACAGGCTAGATTACGTCGACCAGATTCTAGCTTATGCGACCACCAAGGTTCGAGAGAACATCAACAATGCTGATCTTCACTCGCCTCCGGCCCAGCAGAGCTTGCTCGCCCTCCTGCAAGCCCCTCTGGACCACTATGTCTCTACTTTCACTGCTTTATCTCTTCCCACCTATGTTCCTCTTTTCCAGTCGCAATCATACCCTACCCGCCGTGCCATCGCTGGTGGCGTCGCTCGTACTCTGCTCAAAAACCAGACTAAGATCTCCACTACGGACCAGCTCGAGAATGTGCTCGAGGTAATGAAGGTTCTCATTAAGGAGGGCTCCCAGGCGCCTCAAGGATATCCAGGCGTTGCTCAGCGGCGCCCTGTGGAGACAGACGAGACGATGGAGGAACAGGGATGGCTTGCGAGGATGGTGCACTTGCTACAGGCTGATGATAACGACACTCAGTTCAAGCTGCTTCAGATGACGAGAAAGGCGTACTCGGAAGGAAATGAGCGTATCCGCACAACCACACCGTCTCTCCTGACCGCGTCCATGAAACTGGCGAGGAAGTTCAAGCTGCGAGAACATTTCGACGACAACTGGGAGACGCAGAGCAATGCTTTATTCAAGTTTATGCACTCTGCGCTTAGCACGTTGTATACCCGTGTCAACGGCTCTGGGGCAGCGGAGATGGCGCTGCGCCTCTTCTGTTCTGCTGGTCAAACGGCAGACATGGCTGGTTTCGAAGAAGTGGCTTACGAATTCTTTGCACAAGCCTTTACAGTGTATGAGGAGGCTGTGTCGGATTCAAAAGCCCAGTTCCAGGCTGTCTGCGTAATTGCTACTGCCCTTCATCAGACACGGAACTTTGGCAAGGAGAATTACGACACACTCATCACCAAGTGCGCGCAGCACGGAAGCAAGCTGCTGCGCAAGCCTGATCAATGTCGTGCCGTGTACCTGGCGAGCCATTTGTGGTGGGCTACTCCTATTGTATCCAACGGCGAGTCGGAGGAAACAGAGGTGTGTATATATCTATGTGATTGTGGGCCAAGCTAACATGCATAGCTCTACCGTGATGGTAAGCGAGTACTCGAGTGCCTCCAGCGTGCCCTTCGCGTGGCGGACTCGTGCATGGAGACGGCCACATCGATTGAGCTCTTTGTTGAGATCCTGGACCGCTATGTGTACTACTTTGATCAGCAGAACGAATCGGTAAGTCTCCTTGACGGATGTTTCTCAACAGATGCTAATTCGTAAAGGTTACAACCAAGTATCTTAACGGGCTTATTGAACTTATTCATTCCAACCTGGCAGGCAACCAGCAGGACTCTGCGTCGGTTGAGAACAGCCGCCGGCATTTCCATCAGACACTGGAAAACATCCGTAGTCGACAATACGAGGGTGTTGTGCTGACACCAAACTGAGGTCTGGTTTACAGTAGAAGGGGGAAAGAGAAGGCGATTGTTCGGCATAGCGATAGATAATGTTTAGCCTATGGGTTGAGGAGGGAGGAGGAAGTTGTATATATGTACACTTTGCCCGAAAATTGATGATGGGAGTGATGAAGCTCGCAATGCTTTCCAGTGAGGCGCTTGAACTGCATGTCTAATGAATGATACAAGAAGTCCAATATCATGATTGTATATCTGTTTATATAATTGTCGACCGCGCAATTCTGTTATATATCATTCCAATTATATTTTATATATTAATTCCAGCTCTGGAGTTTAAACCCCATGTTATGGCGCGTTCATCTCCTCCCTCTCCCAGTTAAGGCTGGTCTTCCTATCCCAGCTTTTTGTGGGGTAATCCTGGTGGTATGCAGGGGCGGGCTAAGATACGTGGGTTCAGGAGACGAGCGAGAGAGATACCTACCTACTTACCTTAGATAGTGGAGGCCAGGGGAGCGAGCGCGTTGGATGCCTCTCAGAGGAATTGAAATTGTCAAAGAAGACTTATATTCTGCTCGAAGCGCCACCGAGAAACAACAACTACTCCGTATCATAAAATACCAGATACCATTCAATTCCTATATCTGATCTTATAAAGTTAAACATAAACGCCGAGACTTGCCAAGTCTTCCGGATTAACTCAGCCACTTTTGAGCAGCTTTCCATGCCTCCGTACCAACCGGCGGGTTATAGTGGGCTCCGGGTCCCTTACGTGGACACTCGGGTTCGCCATCATCCCCCCCCCCGTCGCATCGTAGACCATAACCTGATCTAGCATTTGACTTGATCAACATTCCGTCAACCTTTTTTTTTTGCTCCCATCAAACCGTCGATTCGGGGCTTTGTCTTAGGTAGGGCTTTTGGGCTTGTCCATTTGGCGATGCGATTCTGGCCTCCCAGTCTGGCTCTTGTCTCTCTTTCTTGACGCTCCTTTCTTACTTGAAACCATCTTAATTGCTTCATAATCGATCGACTTGAATCACCCGCTCCTTTATCTGAACCTTCTCAGCGAATGGCCTTGCAGCTTATCACAAATTCTCTTTGACACCCCGGAGTTGTCCTTGAATCGGATTGAATAAACGAGGACCGAGGGCGCGGTTAGCGCTCAAACACCATCAACATGCCTTCCGAAAAGGCTCCTTTCTATGACCCTATACCTCCTACCTACGATCAGGCCCTGGCCAGCGGTAGTCGATATGATCCTGACGATTGGTCTCCCACACCAAGGTCTCCAACTAACGAGAGAAACGCCACCCAGGAAGAATCCCAGGGTCTCCTACAACACTCGAGTGGCGGCAGTTCCTCACGCAGACCCGACGGTTATCGACCACCCACAGTAGAAACCGATGATGAGGACAGTTTGTGGGCCAGCGATAGCGACAACGATGACGAGGCCGCGCAGGTTCGGCGTGAGATGCAGGAGATGGAAATTGAAGAGCCCGACCGATCCCGAGGCTCTCAGTGGGGGAAGCGAATAGGCTCATATCTAACTCTGCCAAAGTGGAAGTGGTCTTGGAGGCCAAGGTTACCCCGATTACGCATACGACTACCTCAGCGAGCTGATGCGCCAGCGGCCGACAACACCGAGACCACCACGGGCGAGAATGAGGAGACGCCAAGCCAGACATCGAGGTGGAGCATACCCAATATCGACAGGACAGCCGTCATCTTGTTCAGCGTGCGCATTCTGGCGCTAACAATTATTGTTGGCTTTTTCTATCTGCTCTTTGCCAGCGACCTGTTTGGTGGTTTCTCAAATCGCTTGGGAGGTGGTTTCCGCTTTAACCCCGAGGACCTCCGAGTTCATCTCCTACGTACCGTCGACCCTTCGAGGATGCGCGCTTCTGTTCAGCTCTTTTCGAATTACGCCCATATTGCCGGTACCGAAGGCGACTATGCGACTGCGTTGAACGTTCAGAGCATGTTTGGCAGGGCACTCTTGGATGAGGTGATGATGGACGAATATCAGGTTTATCTCAACTATCCCCGCAAGGACGGCCGTGCGGTGCAAATCATGGACAGCAAGGATATGAAGAAGGCCATATGGACGGCTAAATTGGAAGAGGAAGAAGTTGGCGGCGAAACGGCAGGCCGACAGACATATGCCTTTCACGGTTACTCCAAGTCGGGTGACGTCAAAGGTCCCTTGATTTACGCCAACTACGGCTCACGGGAAGATTTCAAACATCTTACAGATAAAGGTGTCAATGTCACGGGAGCTATTGCACTGGTGCGAAATGGCGGTGCTCTAGATAGCCAGGCTCTCAAGGTCAAGGCAGCTGAGCTGGCAGGCTTTGCTGGCTGTCTCATTTACTCCGACCCTGCGGACGACGGATTCAAGAAAGGTGTTGTAGCGCCTGGAGGACTGTATATGCCTGCAGACGGTGTTCAACGAGGCTCCGTGGGCCTCACGAACTGGGCAATTGGTGATCCTTTGTCTCCTGGCTACGGAAGTAAGGGAGACCAGCGGATCACGCTCGATAAGTCAGTCGGAATGGTAGGCATCCCCAGTCTTCCTCTGGCATGGAGGGATGCAAAGGTTCTCTTGCAACATCTTAAGGGTTATGGCCAAAAGGTCCCCGGTAAATGGGAGGGTGGTGTCCCAGACGTCGAGTGGTGGACGGGCAATGACGAATCTCCTATTGTGCGACTAAAGAACGAGCAAGACGAAGAGCCTATGCATACTATTTGGAACGTTTACGGTCGAATCAATGGCATGGAGCAAACCTCCAAGTCCATTATTATCGGCAACCAGCGCGACTCATGGGCCTTTGGCGCAACAGACCCTCATTCAGGTACGGCCGTCATGATCGAGATGGCTCGAATCTTTGGAGACCTCGTCCAACGAGGTTGGAGGCCCTTGAGAACGATCGAGTTCATGTCATGGGATGCTTCCGAGTATAACCTGATCGGTTCAACCGAATATGTCGAACACAACTCTGAATCTTTACGCGATAACGCATTTGCCTATATCAACCTCGATGCCGCCGTTGCCGGGACCGAGTTGCACGCCTCTGGATCGCCCGTGTTCCAGAAGTCTCTCCTACATGCACTTGGCCGAGTCATTGATCCTAGTACTAACCACACTTTGAAAGATCTCTGGGATCAAAACCATACTGAGCTGAAGGAACCTGAGGGAAGAGGTGATCACCTCCCATTCCAGGATATTACTGGAACTAGCTCGCTCGACTTGGCATTCAGGGGAAGTCAGGTCCCCCATCATTCGAGCTACGATAAAATCGACTTGGTGGACAACTTCATTGACCCCGAATACAAGTACCACGGCGCCATGGGTCAGGTAGTGGCTCTCCTCATCCTCGACCTCGCAGATCGGCCCATCATGCCCTTTGACATGGGTTGGTATGGGCAGAGACTGGGCCAATGGGTAACAGACCTAGAAGAATGGACAGCCAAACAAAAGGGTGGAAAACCCAAGAGCGGAAAGGATTTATTCAAGGAACTCAAGGAAGCTGTACAACTTGTTCAGCACAACGCTGCCGCGTTCGAAAAGTGGGAGATGGATTGGGACCGTGAGGTCTTGGGCAACGGAGGCTGGGAAGCCACTGATACGGGCGCGTTTCGACTAGCATACAACAACAAGATGTCTTACTTTGAGACGGCGTTGCTGGACATGGAGATAGGTGGTGGTGTAAGTCTTTCATCCCGACTGACTGACTGGAAGAATGATGCTGACCCTTTCTAGATCCCCAACCGCACACAGTTCAAGAACGTCGTTTTTGGACCAGATGCTTGGTCCAACGGAGGTGCTATCTTCCCTGCCATCCGTGACACAATTGAAGCCGGAGACTGGACAAGCGCCAAACCTCTCATTGCCAAGACAGCAGCACTTCTTCGCAAAGCAGCGACGATGATAGAGATGCAGCAATAAAGCACGTGTACGATTTGAGCAGCGAGAAACATCTCTTTATCAGTTCTTTTCTTTTGCAAATCTAAATCTTGGCAAGATCGCCGTTGTCTGTTTTGTTTTTCTCTTACAGGATATATATAGTGTCTGATTCGGGAACTGCGTGGAAAGCTTCTTTTCAACGCTAAAATGTACAGGAGGCATTGCACGGAGTTTGGTTATGTTGATCCCTGCTTCTTCTTTTACAGGGTAGGACTTGTTGCGGCGACTTGCTAGGATAGAGTGAGGATGTGTGTCTGCTCGTCCTAGCTGGGTAGATGGAATTCTACTTTGTTATAGTTATAGTAATGAAGGAATGCGAGTCACTTATGTACCTGACATGTTCTATCATGAGTCCTTCCTATGACTAGAAGTATATGTTCCCTGTGAGTGCCTTGCCTCATAACCCAACGATGGTCTCTAGTAGATACCATTTACACGGCTTCAATTCTAGGCCTTCTGCGCCTCATAGTCCTGCATAGAAACCAGCTTTCCAACGACATTGTACTTTTCCAGGAACCTGTCCTCCCATCCCTGCAGCGCCTCCATCTGCTCGCCATCCAGCCCCTCAAGGCTATCAAGCGGCCCATCGAGATCCTTTGTCAACATATCTTCATCAAAGCTCCCACACGCAAGACCCCGACTCGCATCCCGCCCCGCAAAGTTGCTATACGGTCCACCGGGCCCGTAAAAGTTGCGACCAGGAGTCACGTCAAAAATGCGGCCGCGCACAGCGAGGTAGACGGGCTGGTCATTTTCGCCGTTCAAGGGGAGGAGCGTGCGGGGCGTGTAGGTGCGGAAGACGGTCGAGGGGGCGTCGCGTGGGAGGGAGGGTGGTGGACTGGGGCGTAGGAGGGCGTAGGTTGTGTATAGGACGATGGAGAGGAGGACGAGGTTGAGAGGGGTGAAGAGGGAGGCGCTGGGAGAAGTTAGTGAGGGTGGGAGTGATGGAGGAGAGAAGACGTACGTTTCTTGGGTGGCTTGTTGGGCCATTTGACGCTCGACGTGGTCCATTGTTACGCGCAGCTGTGATGAACGAGTGATTGCTTAGATGTCAGTCGAGCTATCGTGGATTGATGTGTTGCTTTTTCAAAAGAGAAGATGGTTGAATTGTTGGAAAGATAAAAAAAAAAGATGGAGGAAGAGTTAGACAACTTCCGAGCGCCCCGGGCTTCGTTGGGTTTCTGACCCCACTCTTAAGCTCCGGTGCCGTCTCTGTTCCGGGCGGGAATGCGGTTCGGGAGTTGGAAAAGGCCGAACGGTTGTTATTCTGGAATAAAGAGTTGGATGATGGTTGATTAACTACAGAATGTGTGTTTTTATAGTGTTTGGGTTGAGTTTGATTAATCTTTTGTTACAATTCTAAGCACTGGATCAGCAATGTTGATGCTGTACGGAGTATGGCGTAATGGTGCTGTATGTGACATACAACAGCAATGTCTTAACAACAGGGTTAATTATGACCACACCTGAAACGACTCGCGAGCGGCAATTTTCTATTATTTAGTTAATCACAATCAGTTTCCCATACGAGGGATGTAGTAAATAAGTAATAGCTGTAGTAACAGGTCGTTGGATATTATAGTCCAAATTGCCACCCGTCAACCGTTGAGACCAACATGTTCTGTCTCCTTCCTACCATATGAAATAATACAACCAAAAGGAAATGTCGGCACAAAGACATCCAAGATCGAAACAGCCAAAAATGGAGGCTGAGGGATTTGAACCCCCGACCTTTCGCAAGCATCTGAAACAATGCAAAGCGAACGTGATACCCCTACACCAAGCCCCCGGTGTTTTGGATGTTATCCGACATCGGAACGAAGCTTTATGAAGATAGGATTCTGAACAATCTGACAAACTTCTCGACACTCTATCAACTCTATCCGACCACTTCACCTACTGACAATTGTGGCAAGATAAAGGTAGCAGAGTTTGTTTCCACAGCGATATTTGTTTCGCATCCAATGATACACAAACAAGCAAGAGAGTGATGAAGAGCACAAGCAAATATGCCCCACATCGGATGCGTCGTGTAAGTCAAACGCACTTGTTAGTCTCCTGGTGTGACGATTTATGAGAAGCTGGAAAACAATAACGTAGGAAACTGCGAGTACCTTTCCTACCTAAAATTCATGCGTACTTGGTCCATAAGTCAAGGTATGCGCAACCTTGAGAGCACACCTAACCTTAAAAGTAGCATCAGCTCGGTCGTGAGTCAACGGCGAGAACTCAGCCTCATCATCATTCACGCAAGGCATACATATTCTACATAAAAAGGCACGGATATCTTTTCTCCTCAGCAGCATCACAAATTCCTTATCACAATTATTCATTCTTCATCCACAATGTCTGCACCATCTTCCTCCTCTTCCAATTCGGAGCCCGTCTACTTCTGGCGCGAAACAGATCCAGAACTCGGATACCTCTCGCAATGGTATCGCTATCCATTTCGTGACGATAAGGATGAAAAGACGATATACAAAACAGCTGAGCAGTAAGATGATAAAATAAAATAAAAAGGAAAAAGAAAAAGTGGACGCTAACAGTGTGAAGTTACATGATGCACCAAAAAGCCCTTCTCTTTGGGGACCAAGACACCGCCCAGGAGATCCTCAAAACAGACTCCCCTCACAAAGTAAAGTCCCTCGGTCGCAAGGTCAAGAATTTCGACAACAAGACATGGAACGAACATCGGTGTCGTGTTGTCCGCCAAGGCAACATACTCAAATTCACACGCGCCCTGGCCGAAGAGGAAATCTACATGAACACGCCACACGTCGCAGGCGAGGCTATCGAGGGTACTTTGCTGGAGAAGCTATTCAGTACTGGAGAGAGGGAGCTCGTCGAGGCGAGTCCTTTTGATCGGATATGGGGTATTGGATTCAAAGCTGCCGACGCTGAGGCAGCGAGAGCATCGTGGGGGGAGAACTTGCTCGGCAAGGAGTTGATGGAAGTCAGAAGAATTCTAAGAGAGACGGACGAATGAAGATCAGGAGGCATAAAGGTAAAGCAAAGGCAGAAGGCGAGATTGCTAAGCCATCAGTATGACAGGGGATTCGGAATCATAAGGGAGTTAATGGATCAGGCAGCGTGTGAGATATCTTGTAGCGTTTTGGTTCTGGCCATACGCCTAAATAGATTGTAACAGCCTTGAAACATAGGCAACTTTTGAACATGTCTATAGTCCATCCTGCCCCAACCGATGATGCCCGGCCTCATAACCACATCCTCTTCAATAATCATACATACAAGAGCCTCGTCCCGAGGCAAGCAGAGCGGCGTGGTAGTCATTTTTGCTGGTAAACAGCCCCCCAAGCCCAATTCTCCCAAAAGATGCATAGTTTGTTGCGTTGGTGGTATTCATGTTGTTTTCGTGTCGAGAGCCCGCCCTGGTAATTCCACATAATGACACATATTGTACAGTAATTAACACATATTAGGCGATGTTCTCTTCAATCGCCTTCCCTCTCATCTCGCAGATATCCAACAAAGGCAGATCCCAACCCCTGACGCCGCGTTGAAATGACTCTGCTTTTTAGTACCATTCTCGTCCGCTCTTCTGCATCTCAATCAGACGCCAGCCTCGTGTCTCGGGGTTGTTGACGTCTTCAGGTACTAGTGTCATACCGATGGCGTATGTCACCAGCTGCACCTTATCTTCCATACCGGCCGCGAGCTCATTGGTCTTGGCATTGCGGTAGACATGGACCTCCTGGGTGCGGCAGGTGATGATAAAGACAGGAATCTCACCAGGGTCGAGCATACGCGCTCGCAGAATGTCGACGTTCCTGATATCCAAAATCTTTCCGTCTGACTTCATGCCTGCCTGGACGATTTGCTTGTTCAGAGCCTCGTATACTGAGTACTGAGCGGCGGAAAGCCAGAGCTTCAGCGTCTGAGCGTCACCCTTGACATAGGCATCGAGCACCTCGGGGAGGATGTATTCGCGGAGCTCCTGGAGGAATAGCTCCGTCTGGAAGTTGGGATCCATGGATCGGAACTTCTTAATGACCATGGCTGTCTCGTTCTCGGCGAAAAAGCTGCCGATGCGGTCCGTAATACTTCGGGCGGTCGACACAAGAGGGTTCTCAGACTCTTCATACTTGCCCTTCAAGCTGAAGATTCCTTGCACATACTTGTTCTGGTCGCGGAAATCTCTCCAAGCCTCCTTCCATGCGGCGTCCTTGTGTACTGTTAGGTTGGTACCGGCGCTGCCACGTATTAGAGCTATTTCAAATGACAAAAGCCAGTACAAACTCACTTAATGTCCTCCTCCATGGCCTCAGTCGGCTTGAAACCTCGCTGCTTGTCCATCAGCTCTCGGCGTTTCCTTCGCTCTTCCTTCTCAACCCAGCCGCCATATCGCATGGAGCTGCCATCATCGATGACATTCTTGACATTCTTGTAAGCCTCTGTGTTTCGGATGGGCTGGGTGGCTTTGTCGACGGCATCACCAGTCACGTTGGCTGCCTTGCGCACACCCTTGACAACCGAAGTATCCCAAGTCCAAGAAGCACCCTTGCCAATGGCGCCTGCGGTCACCTTTGCACCCTTTCCGAGGGTAGAAGACACAGCGCCTGTAGACTTCTCGTAGGCTTCACGAGCACGTCTTACACCCTCACTCTCGGCAAACTGGTTAGCAGATGCAGCAATCTGCTTGGTCGACTCGTTCCATTCCTGCGACTTCTGGAATTCTGTGTTCATGGTCTCCATGAAAACCTGCCAGGGAGTCTTGTCACCATGAGGGGGTGGGGGGGCAGCATCCTCTTTCTTCTTATCCTTGCTCTCACCCTCGCCCTCTTCTTTTCCTTCCTTATCACTATCCTCACCCTCCTTCTTTTCCTCTTCGGTCTTTTTGGACTGCTCCTCCTCAGGCTTGGTCTCAGATTCGGCGTCAGCAGGCTTCTTCTCTTTTGCGTCGGCGGGGGCAGCGTCCGAGGGTTTCTGCTCGGTCTGAGGCTTCTCTTGGGATAGTCGGCTAGAAAAGTGGAAGAGGCGAGATTGTGCGGCGTAAGTAGGAGAGAATCGAAGCTCGGAAGGTACAAAAGGGGATCTCAGAGGCGATTGAACCGATCCGGACAGCATTGAGGCTTGTGGCCTTGCGCCATCGCGGGGGGCATTTTGAGAGAGCTGGGAGGCCAATCTGCGATAAGCGGGAGATCTGCCGGCGGATGAGACATGAGCGGAAGCTCGCGACAGTGCAAGCTCCGAGGAGGCCGTCTTTCTTGCGAGAGAATTCATGATTGCAACAACACAAGGAGACAAGAAGCCCTCCAAAGAAGAACGGGGCGTAGATATTATGGAGATGGACGGTGGAAGGTGGTGGAAGACCCCGAGGAAATTTTGGTTTTGCGATCTCGGTCCGGGGGCGGAGAGTGAAGGAAAGCACCGCCGACACGGCAAAGCCTCGGTAGAAGTCCCCGTCGGGACCCGGCGGCCCGCAACTCGAGAGCGAGCTTCGACTGCGAGCAAAAATTGCTAGAGGCAGATCAGATCCCTTTAAGATCCAATCCCACGACAGGCAATGCGCACAAGATGAGTCGGCCATTGACGAGTCGCCTCGCGGCGCAATCGCTCCTCCGAAGCCCCCGAGTCGCCATCTCCAAGTCGTCCTTCCAGATTGCCCGGTCAATCTCGCAGACAAAGCCCCTCCGCGATGATGAGCCACCTCGAAAACCCTGGAAGGCCAATGCCCGGCCGAGCACGACCTCGCTTCTAGAGAGTATCTATGGTTCATCACAGCCCGCCGCAACCCAGCCATCACCGAACAATGCCATGGCGAACCTCTCTCAGAGCCTGGTCTTCCAGACCCTCGACAAGTCCTCCACTATCGACACAAGCGCCCTTTCCGGAGGCCCCAGCCGGCCTGTGCAAGTAAAGGAAGACGATCTCGAGCCTTTCCATTTCCACATCTATTCTCACAAGCACAACACCCACATCACATGTACCAAGCCTAACCGAGAGCCCATCATTTCTCTTTCGGCTGGCAACATTGGTTTCCGCAAGTCTCGCCGTGGTACCTTCGATTCCGCCTATTCACTCACAAAGTATGTTCTGGAGCGATTGATCCATACCGGCTGGCCTATGAAGATGAACCGCTTGGAGGTGGTGCTGCGAGGTTTTGGTCAAGGGCGAGAGGCTGCTCTCAAGGTCTTGATGAGCCCAGAGGGTAGAGTGCTGCGAGACAAGATTGTTCGCGTGGCCGATTCGACAAGAGTCAAGTTTGGTGGTACCAGAAGTGAGAAGCCTAGACGTCTGTAAGAGACGTAATTGGATTTGGGATTTGGGAATGATTGGGAAGATATGCACACCAAAATATCACTTTGTCACCGATTATAAGAATGTGACATGTACTATACATTGTACGACCTGTACTATACAAATGAACAAGACACGGCTTGCTTTGATTTTGCAAGTCCCCAAAAGAATGATCTGTTCCTGCCTGAGCTGAACCATTGGTATCGTACTAATCCATGAAAAGGCGCCTCTAGACTCCAAACTCCATTTGACAAATGCAGATGTTGCAGTTACATATACCATGTAATCTTTACACTCCCATGAGTGTATAGCCCTTTCCACCAGCGCTATCGGCGCAGAGCCCGTTCAGCTGGAGGCAGGCGGCGGCCGGCGGAATCGCGCAGTGCTTGCTTCCCTTTACCACTGCCACCACGTCTTCTCTCTTCTTCGCTGTCCCACTCTTCGTCATCTCCGCTGCCATCGTCACTTTCTGTCAGCAAATGGGGACCTGATGACCCAAGCATGTGGGAAGTTTCGTTCGAGTTGTCATAATCATCTAACAATGCACCTTCGCTCGTATCGTACTCTGGCGGTTCGATCCAATCTCGAGGGACGACGCAAGGCAGTGCGACACCGATGCTGGCGGCTCGGTTCAACCACGATGGGCCCATCTGACCTGTAAGCTTCTTGCAAAGATATGAGGTGAAGTGATTGCAGTTCTTAGTGAGGAGATTATATGAGGTGCCGAGGAACTCTTCGGATGCTGCTTGAAGGGTTGCTTCGATTTCCTGTTCAGTCGCAAGTGTAAACCCGTGGAGGATCTCGCATCGAAATGTACCTCCGGGCGGCTCGGTCCTAGGCTTTGTCCAGTATACTCCGGTAAGACCTCGCTTGTCGTATCCACCGTAGGCGTATTCCTTTCCATTGATAACAACTCCGGAGTGGAGGAGCGAAGCGCCTACTGCCCATAGCACTGAAGAGAGTCGACCGGGCTATCGATGCCGCGCGCATCAGTACATTGATTATGAAGACTGTAAGACGGAACGGATGAACAGCTTCGCTTACCGGAAGTAGATCGTAGACGTGAATAGTAATCTCTGTTTTTGACAGAGATAACGTCGAACGATGAGACCTACTCACCGAAGAGCTCTTTTTGGGTCGAGGCATCGTTGATGGATGCGACTGTGTTGCGACGTCAAAGTGGCTCAAAGGTTTGTGGTGTGCAGTTGATGGGTTGAGCGGGGCTGGGGAATAGCTACTATATAATAAGCTACCTAATAGTGGTGCTTGGAAGTATACGAATGGAGATAGATAAGGCACAGGACTCGAGACAAAGAACCTACCCTGGTGAACAAAGAAAGGATGGATCTTGTATTAACTGAAAAGGTTGATGAATAAAGAATAAAATAGAGAGAAGAAAAAGAAGAAGAAGAAGAAGCGGAGAAACCGGCAAAAGGATGCGGTTTCGGCCAAGTCCAAAATCCTGTCAAAAAGTCACTTGCTAAGCTCCAGCATTTCCAAAGGCGGACGCCTAAAACGAACTCACTCACTTACTCTGCAACTTAACGTTACTGTTGTACGGATACTGTGCATGCCATGGAATCCAGGGTCTTGGTACGCACGTCCGTGCCTGTCTGCCAAGCTGCTTTCGTCAGCCAATGACGTTGTCTACCAGATTCGAATCGGATTAGCAGCTTCTCCGATATTCCGAAGGACTTGGCATTTGGCACAAAGCCCAACCTCTCCAACCCACCAAGGTGGGGTGCAACAAATTCTCATCTCATCTCCCCCCAAGCTTCGCGCAAAATAAAAAGAGAAATCTTTCTCTCTCCCTCACACTTCTGCCTTTTCCTCCCTTTTTTCTTCGGCGTCGCTCGAATTCTCGCAGCCGTCCAAGGCAGTTGAGGTTGGCAGCAGCCAACCAAGCATCGCCACGAAGAGCTTCCTATCTTCTCTCTCCTTCGCTTCATTCTTCTCCCTCTTTGCACCCCGCGCAGCAAGCTCTGCAGCTTTTGGACACGTTCCACTCACATCCACGCGCTTTGGCCCAGTCTTCCTTGCTCAGCATCGGAACTACGCCAAATCTCGCAAGATGCCTCCCAAGAAGCCGGTTGTCGAGGAAAAGGTCCCACTGGGCAGGCCCGGAAACAACTTGAAGAGTGGTATTGTGGGTGACTATATCTCTGGTCAGCCTTGAGGGCTGCATCATGCAATATATGGTCATGTGCTAACCCTACCCTAGGTCGGTCTGGCAAACGTCGGCAAATCTACCCTCTTCCAGGCCATTACCAAGTCTAATCTCGGTAACCCAGCTGTATGAAGCCCCCTCGCCATACGCCGTCTTTAGAATCGGGGTGCTGACAGCATCAAGAACTTCCCCTATGCCACAATCGACCCTGAGGAAGCCCGTGTCGTCGTCCCCGATGACCGCTTCGACTGGCTCGTCGAGAAGTACAAGCCCAAGTCGGTTGTTCCCGCCAACTTGACCGTCTACGATATCGCCGGTTTGACTCGCGGTTCATCCACTGGTGCTGGTCTTGGAAACTCTTTCTTGTCTCACATTCGCGCTGTCGATGCCATCTTCCAGGTGGTTCGCTGCTTCGACGATGCTGAGATCATTCACATTGAGGGTGACGTAAACCCCACCCGTGATCTCGACATTATCAGCGAGGAGCTGCGACTCAAGGATATTGAGTTCGTTGAGAAGGCTCTTGAGAACCAGAAGAAGAAGACCCGTATGGGTGGCCAGAGTCTGGAGCAAAAGAAGGCTAAGCAAGACCAAGATACTATTGAGAAGGTCTTGGCCTGGCTCAACGATGGCAAGGATGTCCGCAAAGGCGTCTGGGGCCCCAAGGAGGTAAGAAGATTTTTCGAATTTTTTTTGGGTTTCCTATTCCCTTCTGCTTTTATGATGACAAAAGGCCATATGGCCTGATCTAATCCCAGCTCGTCGAATGCCTCACCTAAATAACGCTTAGAGGCATTGTGAGATAAACTTTACTCTGATTGCAAACCATACATCCGTTTATGTTTGAGCCATTTTTTGAGAGATCTCTCGCTAACTCGCTCAATTAGATTGAGGTCATCAACCCTCTTTTCCTTCTGACTGCCAAGCCCGTTGTTTACCTCGTCAACTTGTCTGAAAAGGACTTTATCCGCAAGAAGAACAAGCATCTTCCCAAGATTGTCGAGTGGATCAACGAGAACGCCAAGGGTGATCCTCTCATTCCTGTCTCCGTGTCCTACGAGTCTCGCCTCACCCAGTTTGAGACCGAGGCCGAGGCCAAGGAGGAGCAGAAGAACGTCGGTGCCGACTCAGTTCTGCCCAAGGTTATCCTTCAAATGCGAAAGACCCTGCAGCTTGGCAGCTTCTTCACTGTCGGACCTGATGAGGTTCGTCAATGGACCATCCGCACCGGCACCAAGGCGCCTCAGGCTGCCGGTGTCATTCACACTGATTTCGAGAAGACCTTCATTCAGGCTCTCGTCTTCAACTACAACACCCTCAAGGAGCTCGGTGACGAGGCCGAGGTCAAGTCCAAGGGCAAGATTATGACCAAGGGTAAGGAATACGTCGTCGAAGACGGCGACATCCTCCACATCAAGGCAGGTGCTGCCAAGAGCTAAGCTCAGTATATCACCTATCGTATTTAATTATATAGAAAAAAGTTGAATGCAATGATGTGATGAACACATGAGTTTCGCGTGCCTCAAGTGAAATTTGTGTGACTCAGTCCTACACTATGTCCTAGTACGTCTGACGAGGTCCTGCGTGACCTGTCTTTAAAGCTTCAATCATTATAGCTTTGACTTGAAGCCGTGACAGGGCTGTGCTCCGTCACGAAATCAACGGCGTGAGTCATTATGGTTTTGATGCTTGCCCTGTGTCTGTTAGGAGCACATTGGGAGCCTCCAGTCCTCGCGGTAATGCCTGCCTAGCTAAGTATGATTGTAAGGCGAATAGTTAGTGTTCTCGTCCTTGTAGACTTGATTTACATACTTCTGTAAATAAGCAGGTGGTTGTTTCCTCTAATAGAAGCTATCTGTCTGTATGTAATAATTCCAGAGACACTGTTAAAATTCATAATGATTTCTCATAGTAAACAAACATATACCATCTTGTGTATCTCTTATACAACGGCGCTTTACCAAGACAAGGTCGTGGGTGCCACTGCAAAGTTCACACGAGCTAATTAATATACACGATATAGCAACTAAGTCTTGAAACTTCTATATAATTTCAAGGCCGATAAACAAGGTAACCATCCTCAATATCCATTATCCAACAACATTCCTTGGTGTTTATGCCCAATGTGGAGCACCATTCACCATTCTGGATTCTTCCACCTTCTCCCATGGTGGGGTTGCAATGGGGTCACAAAACCCTGCACAAGTAAAAAAAAAAAGCTTGTATCTGCAGTGCAAATCCAAGATTTTATATTTAAAAAAAATTGAGTAAAAAGAAAGTGTTTTGCCGTCAGCAAGACTCGAACTTGCGTTTTCAGTGCTTCGAATGAGCCACAAACTGATGTACTGACCCCTATACGATGACGGCTTTTTCTTGTTGAAAGTTGGTCGTGTAATTTGGTACATATACGTCTGCCTGTCTTGGTGGGAAAAGCATAACGCCAGCCTCGTTCCCAACCACTTGACTTGATTATAGTTACGTGGTTCAATTAAGGCCCTGAATGTTTATTTTGTTGTTCTTATATAAGTTCTGAAGTGGTTTTGTTTTCTGATTTGACAAATAAGGGTTAATTCCTGCCTGGACGTATGATGGCCAACTGAGTCACAAACTTGACGAAATATGAGTTTGAACTGGTTTCTTTTCTTATTAAATCTAAACAAATTTCTAAAGTCAAAATTGTTGTTTCATTATCATGTCTTCTTTCCAGTCATCCATTCATCCCTCATCATCATCTAAAGGCACCAGGCCCTTAGATTCCACCATATCGAACACCTCGCTTTCCAAGTTCCTTGCGGCCAATAGCATCCTCAGGCCACACCCATCCACGACTCCGCTTAGCCTCCCGCTTCTCGGCAAGCTGTGGTTGAGGAATCCATGAGTCCCGAGGCTGGGCCTTGCGACGGGTTCCCTCGGCGGGCGCGCCAATCTCGGCACGCCAGTGGGCGTGGCCAACAGGAGTGTCATCGGAAGCGAGATGGCATAGTCCCCATAGGGCAAGGCATGCGGTAAGGGGAGTCTCCTGTGGCAGACTAGAGTCATCACCTTCTGGAGCAGAAGTGGCAAGCTGGACTGAGGTAACTTCGAGATCACCAAAGAACGGAGTGTTTGCGGTGCCGTTGCGGACGAGGACAAGCTCAATCTCAGTGAGGATGAAGCCATAGCGGCATCCGTGCTCACGCATGGCGTGGTGAATGGCAGCAAGGCCACGGAGGTATTCAACACGCTTGATGTTACTCTCAACACGCATTCCAGTGTTAAAGCGGTCAAAGCTGCGAACGAGGCCAACGACACGGGCAGTGGGCTTACCGCCAAACATGGCAGCGGCAGTGGCAGACTCGCCTGTAGCGTTGGCAACGTAGAGGAGATCGTTCATACCAGCCGTCTTAGGGGGCACTGAGAGCTGCAGAGGGCGTGTGGACCACAAAGCCAAAGCCGAGTTCAGCTTGGGGAGGTAGTAAGAAGCGTAGATGGAATGAAGTCCAGCTTCAGTCTCTGGGTGACGAGAAGTAAAGGCAGGCCGTGGGAGCATGGGCGCAGGGACAGGGTTGTTGAGGAGGAGAGAGGCGCCAGGAAGAGAAAGAATGGCAGAGGCGTTGAATGATGACCAAGAGCGAATGTTGCGGACGTCCCACCAAAAGTGCTTGGTGCTGGCATCTCGCATTGGGAACGAGATGGTGCGAACCAGGGAAGCAGCTGGGTTGGAGCAGGTGAGGAAGCTCATCAAGTTGGTGTTGGGAGTAGGATCCGGAGTGGCAGTGAGGCTCAAAGGAGACTGAGAGCGTGGGCTGTAATTGTAGGTTGAGAAGCCATAGTCAGGTTGTTGCTGAGGAGCAACAGGAACGTATGAGGGCATTTGACGGTAGGTGGGATAACCATATCGGTCAAGTGTGGTGGTATCGAGGCTTGAGGCACGGCGAGAATGAGAGTCAGAAATGTGAGTGGCAAAGTTGGCTGGGGAGGCGAGGAGAGATGCAGACAGGGTGTCGTCAGGCTGGCTAGAGAAGGAGGTGTTGACAGAGGCAATAGAGCCAGGAGTGTCAAAGGTGATGCTGAGAGACTCAGGGTTGGTGTAGCTGCGGGAGTGACGTGAAGGGTTGGGAGCAGGAGGTGTGGTCATGCGATAGTGGCAGGGGGTAGCATCAATATCTTGGTCCTGGGAGCGGATCTTGGGCAGAAGAAGAGGACCATGCTGATGAACAGCAGGAGAGGCACGCGGAGGTGTGGTGAGACGAGAGTAGAGAGATTCAGCGTCTGACTCGGCAGAGATAGTGGAGTAGACTGATGCCTTTGAGGAAGAGCGAGAGTGGCTAGAGACATGTCCAGCAGCAGTAGCAGAGGCTGAAGCATAAGCCATGTCGAGAAAGGCCTGGCCAAAGGGAAGAGAGGACATGGCAGGGGGGGAACTTGGGCGCTCAATAGAGGCTGAGGGAAAGTTGAAGTCAAAGGGCATGTCGACTGCCAGACTATGAATAGTGTTAGTAACACCGCTGAGAAAGTAGTGATGGGTGAAGGGACTTACGTAGACATGGTGGTGTTGTGTGATATTAGTGTTGTATGTCTATAATTGAAGCAATTGTGTATGAACAGGGATTAGGAGACCAGCTCCGTGGATGGAAGTAATGATGAAACAAGGATGAAGAATCTCGAGAGGAATATCTCTGGCCAGCGAGACTTGTTCAAGTGCCGTGAAGCTTTTTGTTGTATTGGTGATTATGGATGAAGTGATGCCAGATCACAAGCAAGCAAGCAAAGAGAGGAGGAGAGGATGGGAATTATTTCACACCCCGGAGGAGACAGGAGACGATTGGTAAAAGACAGGCTGATGAGTGTAAAGAATAAGATGAGAGACCCAGGGCGAGGCCGCTCTTCTTATGTTGTTCGTTCGCTCAGCAATTCAATGGTTGGCGATGGGCGGCTCGACTGCGGTGGGTTGGGCTCCGGGATAGGACCCATCCGCAGGCGACGCACGAAACAAGAAACATTTTCATTGGGAACACGCAAGAGAAGGATCTGAAACACGTAGATTTGACCATGTCTACAATGTCGCGGACGCGAAGTGAGGTGTAAGTGTAAGTGAGAGAGTGAGTGAAATAATTGGATGGACGATATTGACACTGTAACCGCCCATATACTACGGCGCTGATGTGTTAGTGCGAGATTATGTCGTAGACTGTGCAGTCCTACCCCAGTCCCCATGATCCACGCCAAGGGTCCCGGTTCTGGGCCTTGTCCCGTAGCTGCACGAACCAGGCCCTTGAGTGGCCCAGCGCTTGTGACTCATTTTTAACGTTGGTTCTCTTCTTCCCACTAGACTTTTGGCATGAGAACACCACGACGCGAGCTTCAAACAGACGCGATATCTTGACTTCCAACCGTGTCGTCGTCAATTTTTCTATTTACTACCGCGTTCTCGTCTCTAGGGACAACCAGGACTCTCTCCGTTGATCATTTTCAGGGTCAAACCTGCTCCCCCCCCCCCTCTTCTCTTAAGCGCCATACAACAACAGCTCAAACAAGACACAAAGGTAAAATTACAAAAGTCTCAGAATAGAAGCAAAGCAAAACTTTCTTATATGGGTTTCACTTCACTGCCCTGGCCTCGGCCAAGGCATTCATTACTCATTCACTCTTAACCGCCCGGCGTTTAATATAACAACGGGCGCTTATTAAACCACCCGACAAACACGCAAGACACAAGACTCGTATCATACCTATCTAGGTACCTACCTATTTAAAAAGTCCTTGGTCGCACCATGACTCCGCGGTTAGGGAAATTATTCTCGATCCACCAAACTCTCGTATCTCTCTTTTTTCCATGTTGCACAGCCTCAAGTCTTGTTCTTTTTTGAGCCTCTTCGCGTAGTCCAGTGCCTTTGATCTCTCCTCTCATTCGCTCACTGCCACGCGCCAGGATACCACGCGCCTTGGACCAATCGCCATCGCGTCCACTCACGACCGCGAATTCGCTGTCAAAATGAGTGGCTCTCCGATTATGCTTGCAGCTTGCAGCGTAGTATCTGCAGCTACCGTGGAGTCTTGCTGTCTCTTCCCGTTTCGTGTTTCAAGTTTCACTCAACTTTCCGTGATTTCCTATCCTTGTCCTGGTTCGTGGTCTAGCTTTGAGTCTTTGACGGCTTACAGCGCCGCTTTGTCAATGCAGCTTTTCGTCCCATATGCAGCTCGTTCCGCTTTCCTCTTTCGCGACCCATGTTACTTAACAAAGCTTTCTTATGTCTCTCCGTAGTCTCTTGTTCTCGGTGGTCGGTCATCCTTGCACACTCATACTGGACGAAGCCTCATGACCGAGTCAGGTTTCGATACCGTACCCTAGAGCTCAGTCCTTACATTGACATCGTCATCCCCATATACGATAAACACGAATATTGTTGCGTTCATCATAATTGCCATAGCTATTTCCATGGTTGTAGGCCGAAAGACTCCATCCAAATCTAGTTAGATCCGCAAAAGGAATATAGTGTACTGTTTAATAGTTGGTATAGTATATTGGGGGTGACATGGGAAACCTCTTCATCTTTCTCCCACCACCCAAAACCTACTGTTGCTCACGGGGTATTCATCCATCCATCTCATCTGTCTCTCCAGCTCTTCCCCTTTCTAGGTGCAAAAAGACCACATGTAGATCAATCAGCCTTACTTTAGCACCTCAAAATGCCTATCTATACTCCACCACTCCTTGACGCGTCTCTTCTGCCTCTATATCGCGCGTCTCCGTGGTGTTGTATGCTTGGTTTGCATCCTATAGATTTGCGAATCCTTGTATCCACACCTAGCATTACCCCCTCATCCCCCCTCGCCACGGTTCCCCGTCTCAACAACACCTCTAGGCCCCATCACCTCCCGTACAAGGGCTGGTGATCTAGTCCCTTTACTTGCCGTAGCCGGCTGTCGGTTTTGGTCGCCTGATCTCACCTTCCGGAGAGCTCTCATCATGCCGTCTAACTTCATCCTCTCCTGCACTACCATCCCTCGGACAAATTCTCTAATGGCCTGACGGCCCATCTTTTCGTGTAAGTCTTGCCACCCTGCCAATTCTCCAGCCACCGTCTGCTGTGTGTACCGAAGTTCTCTCGCTAGATTGGCGGCTTCTTCCCGAGACTTACGTGCTCGCTCTTCTTTCTCGTCATATAGTCGCTGTCTGGTATCGTCCAAGAGACCCAGGGGCCATCTGGATTTGTTGAGAGAGTTAAAGTTTCTGTCAGCCTCGCGCTTCGCTGCCCTCATCTGAGAAATGATGGACGGCGGACGAGACAAAGATGCCAGTAATGCTTGCACTGTAGACTGCAGGGCTAGAAATGACGAGTGAAGATTTGCTTGTGCATTCGACTGGGTTGGGATGATAGCTCGCACATACGTCTCAAATGCCTCTATGTGGGTGGGAGGGAGGAACTGCAGCGTTGAGACAGCTCGATGAAGCAGCACTGACGAGTCGTACATGTCTGATCACCAGTTAGTTCCATGTGTTTCATTGGTCAAGAACATTTGCGTGGGAGACGTACCTGCTGCAACGAGACCAAGATTGTTGGCGCGTCTCGTCGCACTCTTAGTCGAGTAGTTCACGCTCCTAATCATTTCTCGCGCATGGTTGACAAACTGCTCCACCTCCCTCACGTCCTCCACCGGCTCATACTCATCTCTTACTCTCTCTGCTCGAGTCTCTGCCTTGAGGAGAGTCCGTTGCTCCATCATATCCAGCTGCAACTCGGGCACTAGGAAAAACTCCCACAGCATCTCGTGCGTGGCAAATGTTGGATGCATCAGCATTATCTTTAGAAACCAGTCCGCTCGAGCTTGCATGTCTCGTAAGATTGCGCGAGATGGCTTCGACGGTATTTGGAACGGAGAGCGCACATCTGTCAGCGACGGTATCCATGATGCTGGGTTCTCCAGCGCAAGAAGGTTGGGGAGATGCTCGAAATCAGAGAGCGAGCGGCGGCTGGTCGTCACCGTGTAGCTATCATGATCTGTTGGGGCAGCCGACTTCAACACCAACCGTACAGTCGCGTCCTCCACAAAGAATGCCCTAACTACACCGGTAATGCGAGCGTCTGGCCCAGGGGTCATGCTGAACAAGGTAAGATCATCGATCTTGTTACGGACATCATCGTCCTTAGCCAGCTCAACCGCAGTGAGGCCTCTAATCTCCTTGGCCCCTACGTCCACTCTCGGATCGGCATATAGTGAGCGAACCATATCATACCTGCCATACTTGCTAGCCACCATCAATGCCGTGAACCTCTTATCGTTCGTTGCATTGACGTCAATATCGCAGAATTGTAGAATATTCAAGGCGAGGTTTGCGTTACTGACAATGTGCAGCAATGTGTTTCCTTTGTTGTCGACATGTTCATCAATGTGCAAAGGCTGTCCATCACCCTGCGCGGCCGCTGCCGCATTGAGCCCAGCCTCAACCATATCGAGATAGTTGTTGTGATCATAAGAGCGACAAAGGGCAAACAAGGGTGTTTGTCCGTTCTTATCTCGTTGCCGCCAGGGTATTAGGTGCCCGATACGAGTGATCAATAAGGGTGCGTTGAAGAGGTAATGAGCACAGCTGCGCCCCCAGATGTCTTGCTGTGCCAGGTATGAGGTTAGTTGATCGGGGTTTGTCGAGGCTATGACAAAGTCGAGGGTCAAATCAATGATTTGAGCATTGCCTAACTGAATTGCGGCGCTCAGTAGGGTAGTATCTTCGTTGTTCATGTCATCAAGAACAAAGGAAAAAGAGAAAGAATCAGACAATGAGAGCAGATACTTTAGCGTCTCTCCTCGTTCGGCTTGAACAGCCATCATCAAGACCGACTCCCCAAAGGAATTGTTTGTCTGTGACAATCGAGCCACGGAAATATCTCCTTCTAAGGCGCTACCCATGGTTCCTATACTTGCGGTGCGGGAGTGGAATGAAACCTCGGAATCGCCTGATATGCTTCGAGTGTCCATAGCTACCTTCTTGACTCTCCGGACGGGTATAGTGAAGTCGTGTGAATGGGCTTCGTTCTCGTCCTCGTCCTCTGCCTGGAAAGGGAACACATGGCTGAGCCCTGAGCCATGGGAATGATGTTCATGTGGTGACTGATCGTGCAGCGACAAACGTAATGAAGATCTTCTGGATCTTGATGGGCCGGTCGACCTCGACCTCGAGTCGTTTTGAAGGCTTAATGTGAGAGACGGTCGACGGCTAGATGTAGGGGACTCCGACAAGTCATCGTCGTCCGCGGCACCTGAGTCAGGTTCCATGATTTTCTTGAGGTCATCCAGGGTCCCTGTTTTTGTCGCATCCCACAATGCCTTGTTCTTTCTGCTCGCCCGCCGCAAACCGGCTGAGTCAAGAACAAGGTATGCCAGTACCGCCTCAAACGTACTCAGCGCATAGCCCAGCTCGCCACTGTCCACGTCATCGATAAAGATGAAGTTTCTAACATATATCAATCGAGCCTGTAACTGTTTGACCTGCGATCTGATAACGACGTAGAGAAGGAACGACACCAAAGTATCTGCGTTGATGGTCATGATGGGCTTTTCGGAGGACGAATCAGCAGGGCCTGTTTGTGACTTTGATGAATCCGTCAACTGTGATACAATCTTCATTGTTGATAGCAAAAGGTCCAGCATAGCCTGCGGACAAGTAGCAGCGGAGATCTTCTTGAACTCTTCGACAGCTGGTTCAAGCTGAATGATGAGGTCGTGTTTCGCTTTGGAACCACCATCAATGCTGATGCCCAGTTGAGAAATATCAATGAACTGCATCTTTCTGATCTTAGCCTCGAGTTCTAGGTCGTAAGGCCGTTTGAGAGCATTGAGTCTAGGGAAAAGCTGATTGTGAACATTTTCCGTAACATAACGCTCAATCATTTTCTCTACTAAAGGTCCTGTTAGATCTGTCGTAGCACCCAGCAGGGACAGCTGCTGTTTGTCTACGCCCTGAAAGAGATCTATAGCAGTTGTAACAGCAGTTTCAAGAGATGCTCTCATGATATCCTCGTCGTCTTCGGCATAGAAGTTTTCCGTCACCGGCAGTCTGCTACCCTCACCTGTGCCCGCTGATGGACTATTGGATCGAGCTCGCCTTGCAGCATTGGTAATGGGTCCGTTCGGTACGGGATCGGGAATGTGTTCGGCTGAAGGTGGAGGGGGTAGGGGGTTTCGGAAGACATTGTTGAATTCGAGGAAAAGCTTTTCAAGACCGGGTTGCATCTGGCGCGCAATCATGGGGAAGTTATTCAGAAGATCATGGAAGCTCTTGATATCCTTCTTTTTAGGGGTAGCAGTTTCAGTTGATTCAGCATTTGTAGTTTGTTTCTGATCGGGAATCCTGCGTTTTCGGACGCCGGGAACAAGGACGGCCGGAGTGATCTTGTTTTCTTCCCAAATACCCACGAGAGGTCTTGAAATGTAGTAGAGGAGCCATTGTCGCGGTTCGAAGACGTCGGGATAGAAGACAATGTCGTTGAGAAGCTGGGCTTGCGCGAGTGTTTTAAAGCCTGTCATGGTAAGCAAAGCAACATTCTGATCACGTTTGAGATACTTACCTTTGTTGCTGTATATGAAAGCATCCTTGATGACCACGCTCTTTCCATTCAGAGTGGTAAACTGTTTCGCCTTGCCTCTCACTTCTCGTAAGTTCTGACCGCCATCCTTGCCTCCTGCGACGCCATTCGGAGATGGTACACGGAGGACATGACTGGCGAGGAAGTCCTCAGAAGCGATGACCTCAGCAGGGGCAGTCCCGCTCTCGGTCTCACGAGAGGTGAGGAGCACATCCGTTGAGGGTACCAGTAGGATGTGATGGTGAACCGGTGTGCACTGGCTGGGGAGGGAGCTTTTGAAGAAGGCGGCCAGGAAAGGGTTTAGAGGTTGCATTCATTCGACTTGTGGTCGGTCGTGTCGTAGCTCACTCGACCCCCCAAGGTCGCAACGTCAGGGACGAGAATGGTGATTGAGTTTGAGAGATGGGGATATGAATCGTGAACGGATCGAGCGGGATGTTGACACATGCAGTTATCGTACTGGCGGTGAAATGCGAACGGGCGAACTGGTTATGGCGCGACAGTAATTGGGCCGATGTTCATGATCCGCGGATGAGGCATGCGACGGCGATAACGATAGCAATTAGCCCACTTGTCGGCTTGAAGGAGCTATTACAAAAACTCTAGGATCTTGCACGAGAGCGTGTATGATGCGGGTGAGCTGTTGAGGAGTGCAGATGTTTTGTCAAAGTAGTCGGTAATCGCACAGGCGCAGAAGCGAGTCGCTTGGCTAATAAAGAGAGTCGTCGATCGTGATACCTAGTCGAGATTGACGATGATGTTGGGGTGGGAGCTTCTAAAGAAGTACGCAATAGGGCACGTTGCGAGCACTTTCAAAGATCGTCAGAGGCCGGTAAGTACTGATACTTCAGGAGGGTGCCTTCAAGTCGCATCGTTAGCTGTAGATGATGTATAGAGACCTGAGCCCCTGGTCGCGGGCGCCAAATCTACCCCGAGCTTGTCATGACGGCACGGACCCCTCGGAGCCCCTGAGAGTCGGGGATTCAATAATTCCGCACATCAATGAATCTCACATGTGACTTCAAGTTAGGTAGTAAGTAGCACAAGTCGATGGATTTATATAAACGTGTGGTTTGGTCCTTTTACATTTATACATTTACCCAAATTAAAAACCATCTATCTTCGGCTTCCTCATGGCCTTCAAGATCTACTGAGCTAGGCAGTGTCCGTAGAATAATAGCATTTTACTAAGTTTAATTGCTTCTATCTTAACCATCGATGAGTTACCTAGTGTGGCGGCAGTCTTGGAGTGAGTTGATAATGCCTAGAATAGACTGAATCATAGTTCACAGGTTGGTAATCGTATAGTTCCAAGTCGTGTTCACTCAGTCTTGCCATTCATGATGATCTTTGTTCTTCGGCCAGGTACGCTTTGAGTCCATAGCAAAACGTTGTTCGATGACTTTTATTCTGGTCAACCAGGATATTCTACGAACATAAGACGAATACTTGTTTGATCACAAGAGATGTCGCAAATTTCAGCTTCGATTACCCCCCAAAGGTCCACCCATATAACTGACGGCGAATACTCCATGACTTGAGATGGCCATCTTGGAACGCTTGAACATGCTATGTTCGTAGAAGCCCGTTGTTTAATTCATCCATATAACTAAAGACTACCACCTTGTAGATTTAGATTAGAAACAATTCTCATCCCGTTTCATTAACGTTTGCTAACACCTTACCCAGTTCCCTCCTAGCGATCAAGATGACGATTTTATCCCTAATAAAAAAAGCCGTCATCATTAGTGGGCACAAATCATACTTTGGTCCTGCCCATCCCGATTCCTATCCAGTTCACATCACTGAGGATCTCATCCAGGCTGCTTTACCTACCCTCCTTAGAAAGGGAAAGCCCTGGTCTGAAGACCCCGAGTATCGTATCATACAGGTTATGGTCAGGGTGCCTCGCAAGTTTTGCACTCCAGGTATGGTCAACGCCATGGATCCTGATCTCCCTGGTAAGCATCCTTCCCTGGTTGCTATTGCTCTTGGGAGGTTCCGGCGTACCCCTGAGCACCCTGGTGGCGAGCTTGTTGGGCTTGCGCGATCGGACTGGGGTGAGATGTCCGTGGTTTTCGACCTGAAACCTAGGGAGACTGTTGCTGTTGCTCCTGTGGGATGGGGTATCTCAGTGTGTTAGAGTAGGCGGAGTGACAAGATTGGAGACGCAGAGGCTTGCATACTGGCCATGTTGAGTCCAACGGATAATAGAGTAGAGGAGGGCAATAGATTACCCACTCCTAGTTTCCTTACAGTTTAATAAGTGAATTATATACTAGAATCTTTGCATATGTCTTGAATGCCGAGAAGAAGAGCAGTTTGGATATCATTATGACGAGCTTTGTTGAAGATCGTCGAGAAGTTTCGATACAAAAGATCAGTTATACTCTTGAGAAAATATTTTGGAAGATGTACTGAAAACTTGTCAAAGCCTTAGATCCAAGACGTTGCAAAGGTATAACACTCGAAACCAATATGCATTGGATCAAATCCAAGCCCACACCTTCTTCCACCAACTCGTTTGACCAGGCACATCTCTTGTGGTCGGACCGCTCTCATGGTCCAGATCCTTTCTTCTGCCGCTGTCAAGATCGATACTCCAACTGCGCTTAAGCGGATCATTTCCACGCCACAGCAACTTGCAGAAAACATAGATGATACCGAATAGTGGCACTAGGATATAAGCATCCACAAAGTTTCCAGCATCAAACGG
Source organism: Fusarium abutilonis (assembly GCA_021655885.1). NCBI lineage: Eukaryota > Fungi > Ascomycota > Sordariomycetes > Hypocreales > Nectriaceae > Fusarium > Fusarium abutilonis. Next base: position 49,591 of record JAJJWN010000010.1, read on the forward strand.
CGAGAGAGTAGTCCATCCTTGAACCAAAGCCAAGAAAATACACGCTCCAAGACCAAACCAAGCGAGATATGGAAACCCCATCGCCTTGTAAGGCAGCTCGCTGATGCTTCGGCCTTGAGTAACCCAAGCTCGACGGAAGCGAATATGAATCAAACAGATGCTTCCCCAAACAAGGAAAGCACTGACACCAGATAAATTGACGATATATCCGTAGGCATTGGCTGCACCGGTGGACACATTCATCATGGAAATGGCGCCGACGGCGTTGGTGATGAGGATAGCCCAGACAGGAACACCTCGATTGTTGGTGTAGGCAAACACCTTGGGAGCTTTACCGGACTGCGCCATGTAGAAGACAGTACGGGAGCCGAAGTAGATAGATGAGTTGATGGCAGACAAGCAAGTAAGTAGAATAAAGGCGTTGATGAGATAAACACCTGCGACAATTAGCGTCGGTATGATTAGGTATGTGAATAGTTGCGTACGTACCTCCTTGCCAGCCAGAAATCTGGATTGCAATAGTCATTGGACTCTGCAGAGCTTTAGAGTCTCCACTTACAAGTCCTTCTGCATTAGCAGGACAAGTGATACCAAAGAACAGGGCAGATCCCATATACACAAATATAATGCGCCAAAAGACTTGACGAATAGCCTGGGGAACAGCAACACTCGGGTTTCTAGTCTCAGTCGCAGCTACAGCGATAGACTCAACACCAGAGTAGAAAGTTGCGCAGAACACAAAGACAGCGGCGACTCCACGGAAACCATTGCCGTTAAACGCTCCTGGATCATGCCAGTATCTGAACCCTAGAGGTTCTTCCTGGCCGATTAGACCACCAGCTGCGTAGATGATGGCGAAGATAAAGTAAGCCGTCAAACCAAGCAGCTTCATCAGCGCAAGCCAGAACTCGGCCTCGCCAAAGGCTTCTACCCCAAGCAACTGGAATGCCATAAACACTGTCCAGAAGATGAGGAAGTATCCCCAAAGAGGAACAGCAGGGCCCCAATATGTGAGAATACTGCAGATAACATTGTACTCATTGGCGAGTACGGCAGCCCAGATGACAAAGTAATTCCAGCCTACAGCAACAGAGAAAGATCTGTCCACCATGCGTTCAGCAAGGGAGATAAAAGAGCCTCCGCCGGGATAAAGTGTCGTCACCTCACCGAGGGACTGCATGATGCAGAAAGCGATGATACCTTGTATAAGTTAGCAATGGCATGAAACTTATATCGATACACCGTGAAGACTATGGCTTGGGCCATGTTTTCTCACAAAGCCTCTTCCCATCGCTCGCACATAAAGAAGGGAATCATACCAACAACACCAAATCCAATTAGCAACGCAGCTGGTCCTCCTCTATTCAAAGCACCACCCGCGCCAACCAAAAGACCAGGACCGATAATACCAGCTAAAGCCATCATCGAAAGATGTCGGTTCTTTAAACCGCGCTTGACACCCGAGTCCGGATCCACGGCGCTGGCATCCTCAGAACCATTGAGGCGCGGAGAGCCATGATTGTCGTACTCGGATGGGCCATGTCCAGAGACGACCTCGTCATCCTTGATGGGATGAAAATTCATAAAGGATATAACCTCCTCTACCAGGCAACGAGGAGTTCAAATGAAAGTGATCTCTGAGTTGAAAAGTGATGCCAAAGGTTGAAAATTGCACCGGGCCTGTGTATACATATAAACCTTTTACAAGACGAGCAGGGGCGGATAGGAAGAGTCAAGATAGAGATTTGAGGCAACAGAATGGCGATTATGCCATCATCAAGGGCCCGCCAGACTAACGCAGCCGAGCGTAGGGTTCCTGGTTTTGAATCAAGAGCAAGGATTGACCCGCACATGGGCGTTTAAGATGTTGTCCCCATTAAGAATCGTGTGTTGGTCATGGAAGTTGTAATATTGAGCTAAATAGCTGTGGTACTACGGCTGGGCATGTCCTGGTTCTAGGCTCGCAAAGGGCGTCGCTATTTAGGTACAATGGCATATCACGCATATGATTGTCGTTCAGCTCTCCTATCAGATGTGACCGATGTGTCGTTTTCCCACCCCTTGTCAACAATTTGTGTTGTATAAGAGCCGGGGATAAAGAAACGCCATCTGAATTGCCGATGGCGACATAAATATCGCGCAAGAAGAGTTTGCAAACGGCTCAGCCTAATGGATGGCTATATTAAAGTGGCACTCTAGTGGATATCATTAGCGTCGAATATCGAGACTTTGAAGCGTAAGGAGAGGCGAGAGGTTCAGCTTCTCATTATTCAATGGGCTCTTGCGGCTCGAGACGATTTAGTTAGTAGATATCTATTCTATGGGACATGGTTTGTTGTGTTAAATTCTATCACGACAAGATTTAGCCTGCGATAACGTCAACATGGTTTCTTGCTTAGGAGCCTAACACATGCAGTCATGCCTTTCACAACCTCAGCTTTCTACCTATCCATCTCACATGTCTAACCGGAGGCGTTCATGCAGCACCGGGACTAGCACGGGGCCATCGGTACCGGTCATGCTCCACACCGCCGGCCTATTTATTCTTTAACGCCTGGGTGGGGCCGATTCCGTTGCGTTGGATTTGGAATGATTTTGATATTCACAGTTATGAAGAAAACGCTACTGGAGTGGTAAGAGGGAAGCCTGTTTGAAGTATTGGTTGAGTCTCAAGTCACGTTCATGACTGCCAGAGCTATAGGTCGATGCTTCTGTCCCAGAGCGTGAAAACATGTATTAGGCATAATACAGAAGGGAAGGGCCTGTCATATATGCAATGATGATACTGTAGTAAAACTGGTTCAATAAGAAATAACTCCAACCCTCCTCTCATGCTTCCACGACACAAATCCCTTCGTTTTCAACGCCATGATATTATACCTGGACACCACCGAGCACCTCCTCAAAGATCTCCAAGTTGCCCTCACCTCTTCGATCAAACACAGCAAACCACACCTCCTCCCACCAGCCGCCCTGGAACTCTGGCTCTCTCAGCACTTCCAACCAGCACAGAGCCACCTCCTTAGGCGGATTCCTAAAAGCGCCGCATCCCAGAGCACCAAGCACGAGCAGCCCGTGATCCCGCCTTGCCGCCATTCTCAGACATAGTCTCATCTTGATCTTGGTAAGTTCACGATCTGTGGGTTTCGCAAAGACTTTTCTGGAGGCTGGACCGGCTGGTGTGTGCTCGATTATTGTAGTGAGAGGAGGCGTACGTAAAGCGGCAATGCTGAGAACACTGACGACAGGAAGATCCTCGACCTTGATGTCGGGCATGAGGAGCTTGTGCCCGGAATCTTGATCAGAACGGATGATAACAACATCGGGAGTGTAAACGCCCATGCGCTGCTTCCATGGATAGTATCGTCGATGCAGTGAAAGGGATAGCGAGCTGCGATAGCAAAGAGCTTCCTCTTGAGCACGCGCTCCCTTAAGCCATCCTCCACCAGGACTAACATGACTAGCCATGTTCAAAACAGCGACGCGACCTGCTGATTGTCCCTTTGATACTGCAAGGCTGATGGCAGCATTGAAGCTATCATCATTGATGATCCTGATAGTTGTCCTCCCAGAGGGTGCTCGTCTAGGACATTCCAAAGCCTGCAGCGGGGGTAGAGTGCTAGTACCATCGGTAAGAAGTTCTGATCTGCTGGCGCGAATATTTGGCAACTGGGCGAGGATATCCGGGAGGACTGTCCGTGTCTCTTTGGCCACGGCTGCGAGCTCAGTGCCTCGCCTGTAGGGGTCATTGCGCCTATTATGTGACGCGTACGGGTGCTGATTTGATGGAGTTGATCGTGATGAAGATGCCTGTCCGGTAGCTGAAGCGACGGGCCTAGACGATGGCCTAGTCGAGAGCCATGTATCCAGTGTCTGCTGGTTGTTGGCGGAGTTGTGGCTCATTGAATGAAGTTGCGGTTAGCAGTTTTCTTTGAGAAAGCGAAGATGTTTCTTTTGCAGTTATGAGGTTGAAAGTTTTGTTGCGCTTCGTTTAGTACGCTGTGATAGATTGGCTGTGCTCGTGCATGAGCGAGCTTGGTTTGAATACCAGGCAACAGCCGCCCTAAAAATAATAGTCATTCACCGAACAGGCTGAACATCTACAATAGTAATTATCAATTCGCGAGTCTAGAGAATGTTGAAATACCTACCGAGCTACTACGCAAGTCAGAAAACATATCTCGTTTGAGCAAGTGACGCTTGATGTTGGTCTAAGAAATCATCGCGTGTGCTTCCAAAGTAATGAACTTCTTATGTGGCACCCCGTGCGACCGGTCAATTCTTCTCTTTTCATGTCTACTCGTCTACTATACAGTTTTTCTTGGTTTACTTCCAGCAGGGGTATCAACAATGGCTAGTATGGTATATATTCATACAAATCTCCAAATATACACAAAACATCATGCAGGTGTCTTGATTGCCCCCTCGGGGACTTCATCTGAAGCCTCAAACTTCCTTGGGATGAGTCCCTCAGCCATGTTAATGGCTCCTTTCATATCATTCTTGTTGAACAAGAACAGTCCCTGTATCGCCGCCGTGCTTGTATGCCGATTTGATGGCTTCCCATCAGGCCCATGTCCAAATAGGCCCAGCTGATCCAGCCGAGTGAGGAACTGTTCTCGCCCGGAATGATTCATATCGATGTCTCCATAGAACCGATCCCACATTTGAGCAGCCTGGTAACGTGTTGCTTCGCCGATGCGGAGCATCAAATCTACGCGCCCAGGTCGAATCAGTGCAGGATCGAGGCGGTCAACGTGGTTTGTTGTTAGAAAGGCAATCCGCTCTTCACCGGCAGCGACGCCATCCAAGGCGTTTAGGAGACCGGAGAATGTCACAGTCGCACCACTGTAGCCATCGGTATCCCGCTGTCGTCGATTAACAAAGGCTGCGTCTGCATCTTCCAGCAGTAGCAAACTCCTCTTGGGCAGTTTTGTTAGGAGATAGGCCAGTTTATCATCCGTCATACCCATCTCACTAAGATTGATCATGGCCACACTAAAATCCAGCTCTCCTGCAAGCGCCTGTATGAATGAAGTCTTGCCGCTGCCTGGGGGGCCAAATAGCAAGTAACCTCTGCGGTATGGGATGCCGCGGTCCACATACCATTGTTGTCTGTTTAAGAAGTCTTGCACGTCCCCGACAACGCTCTCCTTGACGCCTTCATCCAAGATTACCGAGCCCAGCGGACGCTTCTTTCTCGGGTCGCCAAGGGGCATCCAGTCCATTCCACGAGCCGAGTATACAATCGTCTTGCCCTCATTCGCTTTCGCTGCCAACTGATGCGCCTCGCTGAACACCGCCTCAAATACGTGCCGGTGGGCCCAGAGAGTCGTCAATTGAACGATCTCATGCGGCTCACCAGTATTCATATTCGCTGTGTTGTGTTTTTCTCGGTTCACGGCAATGTAGGCATTGCCAAATTTGACGATGTGTCGACCATAGCCGGGTTGTAGGAAGAAATGTGCATTCTGGGGTCCGCTAACGCCCGTCGCTCGAGATGCAGTCGTCGTTGTGACAGATAGGTTATGGATTCGAGTGAGACGAGAGGCAATGAAGCCTGGGTTTTCACGGGGCTGCGAGAGCCAGGCTAGAATCCATGGATATGCGGGATCCTGCTTGCTGATCTCGACGTTGACGAGCAAGCGACGGCGAGCTGCTCCGAGAGCGGATACCGCGCCTTTGCGTGCAAAAGCCGCAACTGCGCCGAGTGATGCGAGGCCAATACCACCTGCAAAGAGCGGGTTGTCGAATAGTGCATTAATGTTGAGTCCTGATGCTGCAGCGGGCTGTGTCGTCTTCTCGGCATTGGGGAAGCTTGTCAGAGCTTCCTTTAACGTTTCTTCATCCATTGTCGGCGGGACAGCAGCTGCACGAATGGTCTGTCAGGCACTACTGTATTGTTCACATTGGCTCTCGCCAAAATTTCCAATGGACAGGCATTAATTCGAACACCTGACACTGTTGTATGATGCTTAAAAGCAGTAAGGTAGCTGGGTCATTTTGCATGGCCCTCTTTTTTTTCCATTTGAGCGTCATGCACGTGAATGAGACTTCGTACAAGACCAGCTTGAACGGAAATAACACACCGGATAATATGAACGTAGAGCAAGTTTCCAAGATAAATATAATAAGGTAAAATATAATCGAGGGAGGAAAAAAAAATTCAAAAATTCAAAGACTTGATGGGAGTAAATCCTGGGTACACATAATTACATAATATTATTTATAACTATAGGGTTGGTAGGTAGTAAGCTGCTTCTTAATTAACTGTCTGTCCATTGAACAACTAAGCACGACAAAACATGACCGAAATCGAAGGAAAAACAAGCAAAAAAAGCTGATGGGCAGTGAGAGACGAATGCTCCCGCCAGGGCTTGAACCTGAGACCTTCGCATTACCGATACTGCGGTTTGAAGTATTAGTACGACGCTCTAACCAACTGAGCTACGGAAGCCAATCAGCTGTTGTTGAGAATAACCTGGACTCTTACACAACATGGATGGTTTTACCTATGCAGTATCATTCGTGCTTGCTTCTGAGCTTAGTGTGGGGGAACCGAGTGTTTGGGGGTCAGCATAAGGAGTTCCGGAACCTCATGGACTAGGCGGGGTGAGGAACGAACGGATGGACTGGTGGGGGTTAGATCTCGAACGTACTACGCGCTTCTTTCGTGATGCGATGTTTCAATTGAATATGATTCCGGGTGGACGGAGTTGTAGCTGGATCTGCTGGTGAAATAGATTGTTTAGGTTTGTAATTGAGTAGCTTGTACGGTGAAGAAAATGTAAATGCCTGACCTGAAGATTTCTTCGTTGGTTACGTCAGACCATGAAGATCAGATGTTAATATGCTTGATGACTACGCCGATGTCCCGGCATTGATCGAATAGATCTACGGATGTAATGCGAAATCTGTTTGTGATGTCTCGGCAGAGCAGCTCTTAAGCCGCCTGGCTGTAGATTCATGATTCAGATGCCTGTCTGGGAAAGAGGTGAGCTGCCCAGCCTGGCTTGCTCCGGGTTTGCCTCGTCACTGCCTTCATGATGCGTTTCGGTATTAGATGACCGAGATGATGTTTCGACGGCACCCAAAGCACCCCCCACAAGAATGATGTCGAAGGTCCACCAATTGACCTGCGATCATGATGAGCGACCCCATTGAGTGTAATATGAATGATTCTGCTGGAGAAAACATAGCTCAGCGCTACGCAAGCGCCATATATCGAAACTGGTTGTCGTCGGCAATGTAACTGCATCGAATGCTAACTAGGCCATACGATTGGCCTCAAATTTGCAACGTTGGAGATTGGGGAGAAGTTGAGACAGCCTTGACAGCATCCGCGGGAAGCCAGCCCAGGCTGTGTCCACAGCCACGGCGGCGTGTCAGCCAACCGTGATGCTCACGATATCCAACTATGCGGGGAATATGGGGTCACACGAGAATCAAAGTCAGTGTGTTGCTAATAGCGACGAGTGGTAAGTCCCGATCAATGGTCTTCAAGGGCCAGACCGTCCCGCATGTTCCCGTCGAGTACCCCGAAGTTTCGGCTGCGGCAGGAATTCGTCTCGGCAATAGTGAGTACGGGAGGGCATCATATAAGTCGGGCTGCCCCTCCTCCCAGGTGACGGTCTTGTTAATATCTTTATTCTCAAACCCTGATAACTCCACCATCGTCATTCGACATCATCGCTGGGTCGTGTTTCTGACTGTCAAAAGTGTGTAAGTCAAATCAATCTATCTCCACTATCGTCCAATCCCGTCATTTGCATTTGCTCTACAACGGCGCTGCTGTGTCGGGGACTCCACTTTACCACCGAGCACACTCTCAACAACGCCAGAGAGCTCCCGCTAGCTACCTCGAGTGAGCTTGTTAGAGAGAGCGATTTTTAGACAAAGTCTTGGTTTGATGAGGATGCCTGAACCGGTGCTGTCCTACAGCGGAGACAAGGTGGGCAACATGATAAAGAACAGAGCTGTGAGAGGAAGAGTGAGGCGCGCAGAGACCGAGAGAAGGTCAGAGAAGTCATATCGGCTGCGGAGCCACCGGAGAGCCACCGGGCATCGGAGCACCCGGGGTCCTGACCTGAGTACCTGAGTCGGGGTTGAGGTGTGCGGTGAACCAACGTGTCCCGGGTGAGGCGATCCCAATCGTCTCACTCGGTGGTGTGGTGAATTGTTCAACAGTCTCAGCCCATTCAACAGCATGAAACTCAAACTATGGCTTTTGTGAAGCTCAAACGATTCGCGACGGATATTTTCTCGCCAATCGAGACGCAGCATACTCCCAGATGAGCTAGACGAGGCGTTCCGTTAGATGTAGAGATCCGCTCTCTTATCATTTTCTCGGTTTATGCCTCACCTACGTGGCGCTGTTGGATGCTGTAAACAGCTCATGGTCTCAACTTGATGAACTCATTCAGGCCCGCACAGAGCAGCTCTCGGCATGGGCGCCAGGGAGCCCCTCCTACCCCTTGCCTCTCATCACTACCTACCTACCGTATTTCTAGCTATTTGCTTTATCGATAAGATTCTGCAGCTAGAATGAAAACCCCGCCGCCCCTCTCCTTCGTCATCGCTCCCCTCCATTCATAACTAACAACTTTCTTCTCATCAGACTTTTTCTCTTCTTCTTCATTATCTCTCGACCTAAAATTCTTAAATCCTTCATCAAAATCTACGAAAATGGGTGTCACAGAAGTTCTCAGCCGCAAGTCAGGTGTCATTGTTGGTGACGACGTCCTCCGTCTCTTCGAGTACGCTCGCGAGCACCAGTTCGCTATCCCCGCCATTGTATGTTGAAATGAACTGAACGAACGTATGAAATTCCGACTAAGACTCACAATCACAGAACGTCACCTCCTCCTCCACTGTCGTTGCTGCTCTCGAGGCTGCCCGTGATGCTAAGGCTCCCGTCATCCTCCAGTTCTCTCAGGGCGGTGCCGCTTACTTCGCTGGCAAGGTATGTTCCTCAAGCTATCTGCTTCAAATCAGACTAGGAGACTAATAACTGCATAGGGTGTGAGCAACACTGACCAGGCTGCTTCCATTGCCGGCTCCATTGCTGCTGCCCACTACGTCCGCTCCCTCGCCCCCGCGTACGGTATTCCCGTCGTCCTTCACACCGACCACTGCGCCAAGAAGCTCCTGCCTTGGCTCGATGGCATGCTCGATGCCGATGAGGCTTACTTCAAGGCCAACGGAGAGCCTCTCTTCTCCTCTCACATGATTGATCTCTCTGAGGAGCCCGTCGACTGGAACGTCGAGACCACCGCCAAGTACCTCAAGCGCGCTGCCCCCATGAAGCAGTGGCTTGAGATGGAGATTGGTATCACTGGTGGTGAGGAGGATGGTGTCAACAACGAGGATGTCGACAACAACTCTCTCTACACTCAGCCCGAGGATATCCTCAACATCTACAACACTCTCTCCCCCATCTCACCTTACTTCTCCATCGCCGCTGGCTTCGGTAACGTCCATGGTGTTTACAAGCCTGGCAACGTCAAACTCCACCCTGAGCTTCTCGGCAAGCACCAGGCTTACGTCAAGGACGCCCTCAAGTCCGATAACGACAAGCCTGTCTTCTTTGTCTTCCATGGCGGTTCCGGCTCTTCCAAGAAGGAGTACCTCGACGCCATTGGCTTCGGTGTCGTCAAGGTCAACGTCGACACCGACATGCAGTTCGCCTACTGCTCTGGTATCCGAGACTACATGATCAACAAGCGCGAGTACGTTAACACCACTGTCGGCAACCCCGATGGTGAGGACAAGCCTAACAAGAAGTACTTCGACGTAAGTTCAGACCTCATTCATGTATATGCGATTGTATGCTAACCTTCCGTCCAGCCCCGTGTCTGGGTCCGTGAGGGTGAGAAGACCATGTCCAAGCGTGTTGCCGAGGCTCTCCAGGACTTCAACACTGCCAACCAGCTATAATCGTCTACAAGGACGTTTACTGGCTTTAATGATATCCCAACATGCGATCAATGAAGTATCGTTTGGAAAATAAAAGGGGCACCCAACACTAAGCCCCCACCTTGGTTTATGCAGAATATTGCTAGGGCATTATGAGGCGACGAGAGCAGTAAAATAATGAAAAATTGATGATGCAAACATACATTCACTTTCCTACCTACTTACGTACATGATTATATGAATGTGACGGAGCTTGTGAGTCGACTGATGGATGTAGTTGTACGTGGTATTCATATAAACTCACAACTCGTGTTTTCTAATAAATGAACGTTAAAGATACCAGCATCCAGGCGTAGAAAACAAGCGAAATCTGTTCCCTCCTATATACAACCCCATCCATCCTTATACAATTAACTAATTACATCAGTACGATAAGACCACTCAAAGAATAAGCTCATATCACGAAATATTCCCAAGCCTATGAAACTCTTAGACAGCCATAACCTTTTGGGACATAGCATCATGCCTAATTTTTCCAGACCCTAATGCAAGGCTATAGAAATTTTAGCAATGAAAGACTCATGCCAAAGTTGAGACCTCCATGACTCCCAAGCGGTTAGAATTATCGAGCGAGAATGTAAAACCTATATAATATTCTTGAAGATAAGCACGCGACAAGCTTGACATACTGAATGGTGCAAATAACCCCTGACTAGTCCGTCATTAATCGAATAACTTATATAAACTGTTTACTATCATACAACCCAACCCAGCTCAATCCATGACAGACTCTTGGTTTATCACGGGTTGTTCGTCTTGTCCGTGTTGAGCGTCATTTATTCTATCCCATCCGCCTCTTTTAATTTATCCTTGACCCTTTACTTATATCCCGTGTGCTGTCATGTATTATATCCACTACTATGACGCTTGTCTGCTATTACTATCGCCCTCAGAAGACGGCTGTGAACTTACCTACCGGCCGAGCAGCTCCTTCTCCATCGTGGCCACATCGTCTTCAGTGAGCTGCTGAGCAGCGCGCATGTCGGCCTTGGACTTGTCGAATCGCCAGAGACCGCCGGTCCTCTCAGCATCTCCATCTACGGGCACGCCGACAACCTTGCCAAGCTGTTCGAGGACGCTATCCTTGTCTTCGACGGCGGCGAAGTACTGGCGATCCCACGCTCGGCCTTCTGAGCGTTCCTTGCTACGCATGCTACGCTGAGCATGTTCGATCTTGCCCTTCTCAGCGCCAGTGGCGTCCATGTCGCCCTTCTGGATTGCCTCGGCGACGCGAGACCAGGCACGGCGGGACTCAAGAGGGTGTTGACGATCGATCGGGGCAACATGGAGCTCGGTCTGGGCAGTGTTGACAGCATCGTAAGTGCTCACAAGAGTAGACTTGGAATTGGTCTTGGCAGGTCCCGAGTAAATCTCGAAAGCCTTGTTCCACTGGCCAGTGACGTTGTAAAGAACTTCCTTCTCTTTACCTGTTGGAGAAACTGTGGCAATAATGGTGTTCTTCTTGCCAGAGAGCCAGCCCTTGCCGCTGTAATCAATTTTGGAAGTGAAGCCGCTAGAGCTGGTGATGTGACTCGAACCATCAAGTTCGACAAATGGAGCACCAAAGATCAGGCCCTCAATATGGAGGCCAGGCAGGGTGATGAGGTAGGACTCGATCTCGCCTGAGGCAAGGGGGACGCGTAGAACGGCGTGGCCGATTTGCTTAACAATGATAGTACTCTTGAAGGTGGCCTTTTGGGCGTTGTAGCCCTCGAGCTCGATGCCGGTCTTATTGTTGCGAATGCAGTAGGCGGTAGCAGGAGGATGGTGGCTGACCTGCTCTGAGACAAGCGTGGTCTCGCCAGCTTCGTCGGACCAAGTGCCAAGGAAAAGTTCACCCAAGAAGGGGTTCAGGGGCTTCTTTTCGTTTCCAAACTGCTCACTTCGGCTGGCGTATTGGTGCTTGAGAGTCGAGAGGAACCACTTGAGGACGAGCATGCTGCGCTTGGCAGGATCCGGCTCATCAGCAGGAGCGGTCAGGACAGGAGGGTGCGTGGCCCAGTAGGCGGAGAACTCGGTGAGAGACTGGGAGGAGAGGATGAAGGGGGGCGCGGTGAGAGACGAGAGGTCGCCGTTGAAGGATGCGATGGACTATAGAGCACGTCGCAAAGACGAGAATCAGCTACTGCCATCACCTACGAGTTCGCTCCAAGAACGCGAACGAGGCAAAGCATGAGAGTCGAATATCTACCTTGAGGAAGGCGGTCCAGCTGCTGCTGTTGGCCTGCGCGGCCGTGGTTGTTCCAGACGACATGGTTTGTAAATTTGCGCCGTGGATAGAAAAGTCGGAGTGTGAAGGTGTTAAAGGGGGAGTGTTTGCGACAGTGGAGGACACGAGACTTGAGCAGTGGTCGGTCTCGTGTTGGGTTGGTTTATCGAGGGGCCGATTGCGGATTGCGGGGTTGTAAACGCAGGGGGAAGACAGCGAGTAAGCGGGGCCGTTGGTCGCTGTAACGTGCGGCGCGTTAGGGGATCGATCGGATCAGGATTGTGGGTTATATATCGATGATGATGATGATGGTGGTGGTGATGATGGAGGCGCTTGAGGCTTCAAAGTTGAGCGGCAAAGAAGTTGAGGTATATGATATTTTGTATGTAAGGAAGTCTAATTCAATCGCTCCGTTTTCTTAGCTGTAAGCCTGTAACGTTAGGTGTGGAAACTGGCGCTGTTTGGTTGCGTCTGGTCTGTTTCAAAGAGAAAGGGGACAACGGCCAAGGAACTAGAACTTGATATGAAAGGCGTAAAAAGAGGCGTAGGAAAGTTGATGAAAGGAAACAAAGACGGGCGATTTAGGCAGGCAGTCCTTGGTTCTCTAATCACGAGACCAAGCAGACGTCTTATTCAGGAGAGTACAGACAAGAAGAGCAAAGAAATTAGATGCGCCCATCATGGACGCTGAGGAAGATTGGATCTTAACTAAATAATGAGTGGCAGTGCCCATCAATATTCACGGCCATTACGTCAACACTTGAAGCCCTTCCGTATTCGTATGGGTTGGGTTGGGTTGGGAGTACCAGATCTCCAACTCCTTGTTGCTGCTCGTGATTGATTGATTGATTGATTGATTGATTGATTAAGGCAATCTTAACATCACGTCACTTCTGACGGGTCGACTGTAATGGTTCCCGCGCGTCGGCTTCCTAGGTAATCTCATAAAGTTATCAGCTGCAATACGTTTCGTATCCGTACCTGAGCTATGCAGGTCTGTCTACCTACCTAGGTACGGAGTGTAATTGATTGCCTTGAAGAATGACCAGGGTTAGAAAGCTTGGCTATTCATCCCGGCTTCAAGATCGGTAGAATATACTGTCGTACATGGGAGAGCAGTGAGGAATGAGCAACCGCTAAACGAAACAATTCTTTTGTGGTATCTCAGAGAGTATAGGCCCTTATAGCTCATCTACAGGTTCGTCCAGTCATTAACCCGCCCATTAAAATAAACCCTTGTCGCCAAATATTACATATAGTCAGTTATATCGCCATCCCTCAATTAACTCCGCAACCTTGTTAAAACCTCGCTGCATAGCCATGCCAGCCGGCGTTCCCTGTCGATAACCTGCTGCGCCGTCTCTGTCCTCCCACGCATCCCATACGGCGTTCGCATGGTACTGTCGAGCTCCCTTCTCCAACAACATCCTGACGCCCCCGATATGCCCGCGAAGAGCCGCATAATGAAGAGCTGTTGCACCCCGGTCGTTTTGGTGGTTAACATTAATTCTCTGCTGCAAGAGAAGTCCGAGTGTTGTTTGGTTCGCAGATGCTTCAAAGAGAACTGTGTCCCCGTATGTTGTCAGAGCGTGCGTGTTGGCGCCTAATCGAAGAAGCAATCGAACTGTTGAGACATGTCCGTGGGCGGCTGCAACTTGTAGAGGCTTCCGACCAGGAAAGATGGTGCTCTCGATGGGCGCGCCGTATGACACCAGTTGGAGTAAAATCTCATCTCGAGCATGCTGAGCGGCAACGTGAATAGGGGTCGTTTGTGGCTCTGGTACCAAATACTCTCTGCTACCTCGGGAATTAATTATGGGAGCCATTTCCAGGCCAGCTCCCAACTCCAGGAGTGCAGTGACTAGGTTGATATCGCCTATTTTGACTGCGTGAGAAAGCACGCTCATGCCTTCTGATCCAACTCGTTCAATATCAGCTCCGAGTTTGAGTAGATGAAGGACACTCTTGCTGTTTCCAAGCTTTGCCGCTACCAACAGAGGAGTCTCGCCCATTTGGTCCAAAACGTCAATAGGCGCACCTGATTCAGCCAGCAGTCGAATGACGTGAGGTTTGTCTTTGTGTGCCGCCATATGCATTGGCGTGTATCCCGATTGTCCTTGAGCTGCTGATGGATCTGCTCCGTGAGCAATAAGATACCTCACCGTTTCGTCATGTCCAGTAGCAGCTGCTGCGAGGAGAGGTGTGTTGCCGTTCCGACTCGGTAGGTTCGGATTCGCACCAATATCCAAGAGCGCAGCTGTGATAGGCGTGCAGCGAGAGCTGATGGCCATTGTCAGAGGGGTATGCTCTCGAAGCTTACGGTCGACGTTGGCCCCTCGGGATATCAACACTTGTGTAAACTCTTGGTTGCGCATAACGATGGCTAAATGAAGCGCTGTCTTTCCATCTGGTAATCGTACCTCCATATCCGCTCCGGACTGTACTAGCTTCGTAGCTGCGGACCAGCGGCCATGTTGAATAGCCACATGAAGCGGTGTCTGCCCATTATAGTCAACAAGATTGATGTCGGCTCCAGCATTAATAAGAGCCGGCAGTGTCTCGTCCTCAAGAACATCCGATGCAGCGGACAGATGGAGAGCTGAGCGCCCATCGTTATCGATCGCATTGATCCGTGCCTTCATGTGAATCACAAGTGTCGCAAATTGCTCCGAGAAGCCGCACTTGATACCTCTCATCAACGCCGTGTCCCCGTCGGTGGTCGGTTCGTCAACATCCGCGCCGGCCACAATGAGAAATGCAGCAATCAACATGTGCTCCTTGTCAAAAGCACGATGCAGAGGAGAGAGCATTGACCCCGCCAACATTATATTCGGATCTGCGCGCTGAAGGAGAATCTGAAAGACAGCGGTTTCGTCGCTTTGCTCAATGGCATGGTGTAGTTCGTGGGCGACATCCTTCGTTTTCAAATAGTCAACCCCAGGGGGTGGTACAAGCGTATCGAGGAGTATTTGTATCTCTGTAGAGTCACTGACTCTAGGAAGAACAGTAGATTGTTGATTTGGCGCCGTAAGCCTTCGACCAAGATTTCGAAGGGCTTCATCTACTTCAATGTCTGGCTCTATCACGCGACGCCTATTTATGTTGTCATCCCCGAAGTTATAATTGGCCCTGAAAAGAATCAGCTTTTGGTCAACGACTTACAGCAGATCACCTACCTAGTCGTAGTATTCAGAAGTGTATGTAGGGATTCCTGGTGAGTGCGCATTCGCCCAAGAAACTCCTTCAAAGTCGTCTCATTCCAAACAATGAGAAGTTGTGGTTCGCTGAGGTGGATACCACTGTCTCTGTCTGGTCCCTTGATGCGTTTAAGTGCTGCCCTTAGTTCATGCACGTCTTTTGAGACAGAGTAGACGAATTCGTTATTGGAGGCCCGTACGCTTTCTGTGCCACCTTCGATTGCCCGGCTGAGTTCGTGTAACCTCTCTAATGCATTTGTGATGGCACGACATTCCTTGGCGAGTGAGGAGAGGATGACAGGGCTAGTGTTGAGACAATTGGAAACTCCTCTGCATTCTTGTGATAGTTGGTCGCATATATCAATAAGATCCTGGAGGTTTTCCTTCTCGACTCGACTCTGAAGGTTATCCATCCTTGGGTGAGGAAATTTTGTAAAGCAAACAATCGCACAAGACCAAACAAAGATTTGCGCAGGAAACTTGGGGTAATGTACGATTTGACAGCTGCAGATACTACCGTACTGTATGAGCCGGCTGCATGAGCGGACCCAGCCCGTGCTTCCCCGGCGTCCAAGTTCGTCCGCTGAAAACTTGTGAAGGATTGAAGCCTCAACGCAACAGAGTGACGAAGGTGCGGGCTTTACCTGCTGCACATCGTCGTCACATCTTGAGTCTAAGAAACCCACAGGTCACTGAGGGCCTAATATGCAGAGCGAGTCGGCTTCTGGTCCGGTACCAAGCCGTACAGTACTGTGCAGCCAACATTCATTCATTGACGGTCCTTAGCGTAGGTGCCGTGGCAGATTGGATCCCGGGCGTTGGACTTAGCGCAACTGGCTATGAATCAGCCACCACAAACAGTCAACCAACTCTTTGGGTGTTTGCTGATCAGCACCTGGAACAGCGGCGAATAGCCTGCTGACGGGCCGGCTCCCAACGGTGGCGTCTGCATCTTTCTTCGCGAGTCGCTCGAGATGCGTCTTTTACCAAGTCGGCAGTTTCGGAGGACTTGAAGCCTTTTTAGCCTCATGGGGAAGGACTCATGCTAGAGGCATCCCTGACTCTCTGGGTGACATTGCATGCAGTTGTTGTGATTCAGATCATTCAGTCATGCCAGGCTTGATGATGTTCCGCGAGACCAGATTAGGGAATTTCCCTGCAGAAGATTGAAATGAAGGTCCAAACGGCGAGGCGTCGTCTGGTGTTAATTCTTAAAAACGACATAGGGCGGCAGGGCGAGAGGGTCCACCCCATTGCCTTGAATCTCTCCTCTCGCGGCTTGAATCCGAGGTGGTTCTCTGGTTCAACAGGTCGCAGCAACGCCAATCAAGTTAGCTAGTTTGCCAACGGACGATTCAAGCCTCGTACCCTGGATTTAGAAAAGCGAAAATTGCGCCTCTTGTTACTACGCCCCTTTCGCATCGCGACTGTTTCTGAATTCTCTATTGCATGGACGTGTATCTGCTGAAGAACACGTAGGTACGGGTACTCGGAACTGCATCAGCCCCAATATCCAGAATTCTTGTCGTGCATGTCCGTAGAGTGATGGATCGGGATCGGGGTCTACTAGGATCAAGCTGGGGGATCTCTACAAGGATTGATCCAAGCTAAGGGTCACCGGAGCTAAAGTTTATCCGATCTGAAGCAAGCGCCAGCTAGGTTAGGTAGGCCTTGGTTGCGTCGCTGAAGTTCAGAACTAATAGTTTCTCTGACTAGGGAATTCCATTTCATAAAACAACTAACACCACACGGGCCCTGTTTCAGACTCCTTGTGAGCCACGTTTTACTTGAGCGCACTAACAACAACTCTGTATTTGCACCGTTAATCTAACATTCACCCACTCTGGCTGGAATACTTTGGAAGGGCTCACTGGACGCTCAGACGGAGAGGTCCTTGGGGCCAAGAAATACCATGACTCAACCATCCACACAACCTCAGCTCACTCCGCAGTTCTGCTTCTCATATGGGACACTGAGAGGTAAGTTTGAGCAGGCATAAAATACCGACCAGGGCCTGCAGCTGATTGACTCGTATCAAGACTTTCTACGACTCTCGAGATCGTCGATAGACGATTCAATCACCCAGAACCTTAATGCGTTGGTGACACCGTCACGATCCGGGTTCGACCCTTCTTCTACTTCCCAACGCAGTCCAAGACCCGCTTCAAGGCAAATCGATCCTCAGTCATGCTCTGAATTCAAGGATAAGGTTCTGTTTCCGTCATGGGAGGCCCGATCCGAGGTGCTAAACTACTGTGCTCTGGTGGCTGCCAGTCCAGATCCTGATGACCCAGATCGCACGCTGAGAGAACTCGAGAAAGAGCAGGATCGTGAGCGCGTAGTTGATGAACGATTGGATCCATACTCAGGCAGATTCTTCCCGCGGGAAGCTCGCACCGAGCGTTTGGCATCGCTCGTTAGACAAGAGAGAGGTGTCGAAGGCATAGTACGACATCGAACATGGGAGGTTATTCAGCAACGATGTGGGGGCGACCCTTTCGATGCCTGGGAGGACACTTTGAGCAAGTGGAAGAAGGCTCAGAATTCGAAAACGACTTTATAACTACGGCAACATGGTACGAACCTGGGGCCATTTCGTCAGGAGCCTGTGTAAGTTTGAGGATGTACAACACAAGAGACGGCTTATGGATAGAATAACTTGTACAATAAGCATGCTATAACACCCCATTTAACTAAAAGGAAGTTACCGATACCCAAAAATCAAGCGACGCTGTAGTCGAGGTGTAATATACTAAGTAAGAGCAGTTGAGGACTTGACAAACTCTAGGTTGTAAACTTGAGACTGGACCAACTGTAAACTACCTAAAGCGTTCAGATTTATTATTCGTATACAATATCAAATTTCCATTGTGCAACGTCCACAGCTCCCATGAAGCATGCAGTCATGGAATCATGGATCCTGGACTGCTGCCCCGCCAAAACTACCAGCACAACCTCAGAACACAGACAGCCCACCATAGGCTCCGAGAAATTGCCGGTCTACCGCAGCAATTCCTGCCCACATCATTTCATCCTGAGTTGGAAACTACACCTCTCCAAAGCCGTCGGTCAAGGAAGCCGACTCTTTGTCCCTCATTCTCTCCTTTTTATCCTCTCCTGGCGACGCATTAACTTCTTGCCATACCCCGCCAAAGCTTCCTTGTACCTTCATCCACAACACCCCTCTTCTTGTCCTCCTGGCAGCTTGTAATCGCCGACAGCGGAAGCGGACCTTGATCAATAAGGTAGCTTCCACGCTTACAACTGCTTTACCACTTCTCGACCGAACTCCGTCTCCGATTTTCACAATGCCGCAACCTCTTGCCTCAAAGGAGGCATCGCTCTTCCGTTCCGTTATTCGCTACTATGAGGACAAGCAATACAAGCGTGGACTCAAGTCCGCCGAGCTTATCCTCAAGAAACATCCCAAACATGGAGACACCACCGCGATGAAGGCCCTAATTCTGAATGCCCAGGGTAAGACGGAAGAGGCATTTGCATTGGGAAAGGAAGCCTTGACAATGGACATGAAGTCACACATCTGCTGGCACGTGTATGGTCTACTGCATCGGGCCACAAAGAACTTCGAGGAAGCGATCAAGGCATACAAATTTGCCCTTCGACTAGAGCCTGAGTCAGCACAAATCCAACGAGACTTGGCCATTCTTCAAATCCAGTGTCGCGATTACCAGGGCTACATTCAGAGCCGAACTGCTATGCTCCAGGCCCGACCTCAGATCCGCCAAAGTTGGACTGCGCTTGCCATTGCCCATCATCTTTCCGGTAACCCTGCTGAAGCTGAAAAGGTCATGAATACATACGAGGAAACCCTCAAGACCAAGCCCTCAAAATTCGATAACGAGTACTCGGAAGCAATCATGTATAAAAATTCTTTGATTGCAGAGCAAGGGGAGTATGAGCGGGCTCTTGAGCACCTGAACACAGCTGCCAAGGAAAACCTTGATCGACTGGCAGTTATGGAAGCTCGTGCTGAGTATCTGGACAAGCTGGGAAAGAAGGAGGAGGCTGCCAAGGCTTACCGTGCTCTCCTCGACCGAAACTCAGAGCACCCCGCATACTACGAGAATCTCCTCGAGGCCCTTGAGGTACCAAAAGATGATACCAAGGCTCGCAAGGCTATCTACGACGAGTATGCCGAGAAGCATCCTCGATGCGATGCTGCACGCCGGTTGCCCCTGGATTTCCTCGCTGGTAAGTCTGATATACGCACCTGCTACCTTTAACACCGGATACTGACTGCTACAGGTGATGACTTCAAGCAAGCAGCCAACGCCTACGTGACGTTGATGCTTAACAAGGGTGTTCCATCAACTTTTGCTAATCTTAAGCATCTTTACTCTGATTCATTCAAAAAGGACACTCTCCGCGAATTGGCCGAGAAGTATCTGGGCTCTCAGAATTCTGATGCTTCCAGCAAGGACAAGGGAGAGGCTGCGGCGCTCTACTACCTTGCACAACATTACAACTATTACCTAAGCCGTGATCTGACAAAAGCTGCCGAGTACATCGATAAGGCAATTGAGAAGGATCCCAAGAGCGTAGACTTTTCCATGACCAAGGCACGGATTATCAAGCACGGTGGAGACCTGCAAGAAGCCTCCAAGAAGATGGACCAGGCTAGAAAGCTCGACCTCAAGGACAGATATATCAACACGAAGGCCGCCAAATACCAGCTTCGCAATAACGAGAACGACAAGGCACTTAAGACGGTTGGTCTTTTTACTCGCGCCGAGACAGTTGGTGGCCCGTTAGCCGATCTATTGGATATGCAGAGCGTTTGGTTCTTGACAGAGGATGGTGAGGCATATGCGCGCCAGGGCAATATTGGACTGGCTCTCAAGCGGTTCCACCAAATCTTCAACATCTTCGAGGTGTGGCATGAGGACCAATTCGATTTCCACAGCTTCTCTCTACGCAAGGGTCAAATCCGCGCTTACATCGACATGATGCGATGGGAAGATCATGTTCGTGATCACCCCTTCTTCTCCCGGGCTGCTCTGGACGCTGTTGAAGTTTACCTCAAGCTAGCTGGCAAGCCCTCCGCTAACGGGGTCAATGGAGCTGATGAGGAGGGTGTTGAGGATGCCCTGGCCAAGAAAAAGGCCGCCAAAAAGGCCAAGAAGGAGCAGCAGCGCCTAGAGCGAGAGGCTGCTGAGCAACAGGCTAAGCAGGATCCTAACAAGGGTGCCAAGGACAAAGATGGAGAGGTGAAGAAGCAGGATGATGACCCTTTCGGTTTTAAGCTGGCCGAAAACACCGACCCTCTTGGTGAGGCAATGAAGTTCATCAATCCTCTACTCCAGTTCAGCCCCAAGAACATCAACGCTCAGTTCGCCGGCTTTGAGGTGTACATGCGCCGCAGTAAGTTTGTCTAGGTAAACAAAATTGTATCTACCAACTGACCTGATGTACAGAGAAGTATATTCTTGCCCTACGCTGCCTCACAGCTGCGTCGGAACTTGACTCCAGGTCTCCCAGAGCACATGAGCAAACTGTAGCGTTCGCTCAACTATTGAGGACAGCGACCGATATTGAGCCCAAGGTTCTCGAGGTTCTGAAGGCCGAGTTCAAGGCGATTGACCCTTCTACAGATCTAGTCAAGCACAACGATGAATTCTTGGCAGCCAATAAGGATAGCCCTAGACATGTCCTTTCTGCTATCAAGACGCAGAGACTATTGGGCCAAGACAAGGCTAAGAGCGAAGAGGCTGTTCTTAAAGTCTTGGACATCGCTGATATCACCTACGAGGATGCTATCGAGGGCCTCGAGGTGCTCAAGACCTGGAAGAGCTCTCAGACGGATGCGTACAAGAAAGTAGCCCATGAGAAATTCCCCAACGTGACGAGACTTGCTTAAGGGGCTGTTACTTTACGAAGAAGAAAAGTTTGAGGGGTTAAAGCCTGCATATAACATTGGTGTCATTGAATGACATTGGCCATCTGGACATAGAAATGCATGCAACTAAGGGATGCGGCTCTGGGCAGGTAGGTAACTAGATAGGTCGCAGGAGGGGGATGGCAGATTGGCGTAAGGAATGTCTGAGGGGACGATGTGGAATTGGAGTTTGGGGACATGTCGAAAAGTGAAAGCATCCTGTAGAATAAGCATGCGCTATCAAGTCTTTTATTGGCCAAATGGTTTGCCCAATCTGCTGCAAACGTTCCCATAACTTGGGTTCAAGTTTCCTTGTCAGGTGCAAATCTGATGGAAGCACTTGGGGGGGATGCTTCTTTCAACTTTGAAGGCCAGTTTCATGTTATCTGGCACTGCCGCTGAAGCTAACGGACGCGGGGCTCCACTGCAGCATTTCAAGGGGGCCTCTTGGTAGGTAGGTAGGTAATCTCGGGTGCGCGCCCCGATAGACCTGACATCCGCGTAATCCGGCCCCGATTCTGGTTATTTCCTGCGTCACGACTTCACAGCTTCAGCTCACTTCAGCTCGTTCTCCAACTTACACTCTTTTAACAAAAATTGTTTCTGCTTATCTGGCGTGTTTTACCGTTTCGAAGCTGTGCTACCGAGCTCACTCTTTTCTCCCACCCTTCCCTTCGAGCCTACGCGATCAGCTCCAACTCGACAATACAAGCCCTTGCGACAACTGAGCGCTTCAAGCTAGTCTATCGTAAAAAGTCACAACAAGGCAATTTTCTGTTGGTTTTCTTGATGGCCATGGAGAGCGATAGATCAACGGATGAGGGAGTCGGAATGCAACTTCTACTCGAGGGCAAGAAAAAGTTGACCATTGGAATCGATGCTCTAGAGCTTGACGGTTTGCCTCTCGCGAACAATACACGGACTAAGAATCTCGGCTGATCATGGGCAGATCCTGTTGCACAGAAGTCAGGTCGCTCCTCTTGCGCACCATTTTCTGGTAGTGAGGCTGTCCCAAACCTTCATGCCATGGCCAAATACTGATTGCTTTTTGTTTGCTTCCTAGCAGGACCATCCCCCAAAGCCACCGTCCCCCTCTACAACATTCTATGGGCCGAGCTCTTAGACAACGAAATCACGATCAATTATGCTATTCACACCTCGAAGACATTGATCAAGCCTGGAAAATGGACTTTTGCACTGAATATAGACGAAGAGTCGAGCAACGCAACCTCGGCAGAGACATTTGTAAAGACCCTGCTATCGCGCGCATACGGCGATGCGCTGTCTCAGAAACGAGCCTATGTCTTGATCAACCCAAACTCTGGCCCGGGAGGCGCTGTCAAGAAGTGGGAGAATGAGGTGAAGCCGCTGTTCGACGCTGCAAGGATGCAGCTTGATGTTGTTATCTTGAAGCGTGGTGGCGAAGCTACTGAGTTGGCGCAGAATGCCGACTTGACGAGATACGACACCATCATGGCATGCTCTGGAGACGGAACGCCGCACGAGATCTTTAACGGTCTTGCAAAGCGACCTGATGCTTCGAAGGCACTCGCTTCTATGGCTGTTAGCCATATCCCTTGTGGCTCAGGCAATGCCTTTGCCTGTAACCTGTATGGATCCTATCGCGCTTCCTTCGCTGCCCTTGCTATCATCAAGGGCGTTGTAACTCCAATGGATTTGGTTTCTGTCACGTCGGGCAACGACCGCATCATCTCATTCCTGTCCCAGACACTGGGTCTCATCGCTGAATGCGATCTCGGTACAGAGCATATGCGATGGATGGGCAGTACGCGGTTCGATATTGGCGTCGCGCAGGGGATACTCAAGAGGAAGTGCTATCCTTGCGACCTGGCTGTCAAAGTTGAGGTTGAGAAGAAGGAGAGTGTCAAGACCCATTACAAGCACCATGCGAGCACGACGACCCTGGCTCAGCTAGCTAAGAGCGTTGAAGCAGGTTCCACGTATGGCAACGGGGGGTTACCAGAGTTGAAGTATGGTACAGTTCAGGATGAGCTTCCCGAAGGATGGGAGCTTATTTCTTACGATAAGATCGGTACTTTCTATGCTGGAAACGTGAGTTCTCGGGTCAAGCTATTTACTTTGTTAATTACTGACTTCCCCAGATGGCATACATGTCGCCCGACACCCCCTTCTTCGCCGCGTCGCTGATTTCGGATGGCTGCATGGATCTGGTCATGATCGACGGCGACCTGCCTGTTTTCACGGCCCTCAGAGTCTTCCTAGACGTTGAGGCCGAGAAACTGTTTGACAACCCGCACGTTACGTACAAGAAGATTTCAGCGTATCGCATCATTCCACGAAACCAGGAAGACGGCTACATCAGCATTGATGGCGAGAGATGTCCTTTTGGACCGATCCAGGCTGAGATTCACCAGGGTCTTGGAAGAGTGATTTCCAAATCTGGCAAGTATGAGGCTTCAGGGCCAACGAACTGGGACAAGGTGACACTGGCAGACCGAATTCACGGTTGAGAAGAAGAGCCTCGTAGACATGAAGCTTAGATGGCGGTTGAGGAGGTAGTCAAGAGCAACGAGAGCTTCTTGAAGATAATGATACCCATGTAAAGAACGTGTAAAAGGCAAGATTGCCTAGACGATACCAGGTTTAACTTGAGAGCCAGATAGTATGCGATGGAATGTTTTTTTTAGCAGTTTTCAATTAACG
Organism: Fusarium abutilonis; assembly: GCA_021655885.1. Classification (NCBI taxonomy): domain Eukaryota; kingdom Fungi; phylum Ascomycota; class Sordariomycetes; order Hypocreales; family Nectriaceae; genus Fusarium; species Fusarium abutilonis. Next base: position 73,553 of record JAJJWN010000010.1, read on the forward strand.
CAATAGGCGCTTTGATGTACAGTATGTAGTTAGTTTCCCTATCTTTTAGGTTGTTCCAGATTGCCATGATAGATGCAGGAACCAACTGTGGATCGTGGGGTCCTCTTAAAAGCGATGACTACCCCACCATTAACCTCACTCTCACAAGTAACTTGATCCATTCACTATCAATTCTCTTTACAACATTCTTGTGTCGACTTTACGTGGCACATTATATCAGCCCTTCTTTGTCTTTTCATAAGACAAACTAGTGTTTGTACTAGAACACGCATTTGTACCGAGTGTAGCCCAATCACAAAATGCACCGTCGAGGTCGAGGTAGCAGAATGCCCTCGGGCCCCTGGGGAAGGTTGAAGCCTGTCGAACAGGACCCGTTGCAGAGCATCGGTCTTCCTTCTAAGGGAGATGAGAGGTATGCATCATATCATCATTTATCACAAAGAAGGGCAATGGCCGATTGGGATCGGTTTCAAGAGTGAGGAGTTGACCATGTCCCAGGCTACTCGACCACAAGACCCAGGAATGGTACTACAATCAGATAATCTCCAGGTTTCTCGCCTTCTGTACAGATTCTAGTGGCAAGGACTCGATACTACGAAGTTTTGAAGCCCTTGATATAAGGGCTGTAGATCCCACCCCGCCTACTCGGTTTTCCAGACCTCCACCTGGATATCTACCACCATCTTCCACGGCGAACTCTGCCACAGCCTCGTCCTCTTCACAAAACCCTACTCCAGCAGAAGAGACTGCTGGTGGCTCTTCTCAGGCTAAGGCTCCAGCTTTACCTGAGGGTGCAGCTGCATCTGCGCCCTCCCCCTTGGCGAACCATTTCAAGGCTCTCAGATTCATCGTTCCCTCCAATGGTCCATCTACTTCCATGATGGAGGCCATTGAGGATCCCGATAATACGAAAGCTCTGCAGGATGTTCTTATGGCCTTGAGAAAGCTCCGGGAGGGCTTGGTATCTACGAAGCGAGCCGACCTTTTTTCAACCCAAGCCTACATCTTCTCAATCCGGCTTTCCATTCTGGCTAAGCATCCTGAGTCATATCATCCAGCTATACTTCATCTCCTACGGTACATGGGCGTATGGACACCAATGGTCCGCAGTGAAATCGAGGAGATTGCAGGTTACTTTATGTTAGACGCTGCGTGCCGGCGTAGGAACCTGACTGAGGCGTATTTCATCCGACAAGATTTCAACATCAGGAACAAAAAGTTGGATCACGCACTCAGGGCACTAGCGCACGACAACTTTGTCTCATGGCAAGTTGTAAAGAAAAATGTAAACCAATATTGCCTCAAATTGATGGAGTGGGCAGACGACGATATGCGGCTTCACACTTTAAAATGCTTTGGGAGAGCGTACCTCTATGTGGATCTGCCTTTCTTGGAGTTTGCCACTGACCGCAAGTGGAGTGAATTGAAAGAGAAGGATAATGTTGGCTGGGACCTGGAGGATGATAAGGTCACTATCCGACGGGCAAGAGCGAAGTGAAGCTGGTTTGCCAGTGCCAGCGCCAGCGCCAATAACATCGCAGATGGCACTAGAAGAGCATGGGAGCGGTGTTAATGGGCACCTTGATTGTTTTCCTTTGTATTCTGTAAATATTACCCTACAGCGTCTTCTTTGATCAAAACCCAACCCTCTGCTGCATCACTGTTGAACAGTGATGATGCACAACTGTTCTTTATTCTATTGCGTTTGATCACGACGACAACGCATTGTCGCGTACAGACCGTACTGATGCTAAATTTGGCAAGTTGTTGTGAAATCAGCAAACGACTTCGATAAATATTCATCCCACGCGAAGCAAACCAGGTTGAACGAGTGTCGCCCGTGTGCGATGGGTGGTATAGGCACCAAGTTCTCCTTCCCTTCGAGACACGACTAACGCAATTCAAGCATCGCTAGATCTCCCGGATTCTTCCAGTAGAATCATTCTTAATCTGACGCGCATCACCGAAATCAACCACCCAGCAACTTGCGATCTCGTGATGGCTCCTCCTCGCAAGAAGCCCCGGACTAGAAACGTCCCCAAGGACGATTCAGCAGCTGGGGAGCAGTCTACCAGTGTTCTCATGGACTACCGCACCTCATGGGTTCTTAAGTATGTCTATATTGGCTGATCTCTCTCCCCAAACCCTATCCCTGTCGCTTGCTGCGGACCACGGTCGCTGACTTGATTGCATATCTAGGAGTGACGAGCAGATGGTCGACCTCAAGGTTAAGGGCGAAACTTTCCAGGTCGCCAAGAGCGTTCTCACCAAGAATTCAGAGTATTTTAAGGGCTGTCTGAACGGGCGATTCGCTGAGGCCAAGAAGGGAGCCGTGGAATTCACCGACGACGAGATCGAGGCCCGGTATTTGGCTCTCTACATTGGGGTGGCCTACAGTCATTCTTCTATCGTACCCCACGCGCCTCCTCGCCCTGCGCTAAACCCCGAGGCCTCGGCTGCAAAGACTCCCATTCGCGACTACATCGAAGTCTACAAGCTCTGCGATCGCTTCATCAGCCCCGCCATGGGCGAGTTTATCGAGCGCTGCATCGACGTCGCCATCGGGAACGGACACCGCGCTCTCTGCCGCACCGAGGGCGACGACGGCACCCAGAAGGCTCTCATGCGTGACTTTGCCGACGGCTACGAGGCTCTGAACGAGGAGCACAATGGCCAGGTTGGAATGGGGGAGCGCATGATCAACTACTTCTGTGAGGGTGTCAGCTTCTCCGCTTGGAAGGAAAATATAAAGGAGCTGGCGGACCGTCCTAAGTTTGTGGCCCAGGTCTCCTGTGGCTTTGCTAACAAGCTGCGAGACTTGCAGAATGGCCGCAAGCTCAGGCGTAAGGAGTTGACTGGACCTGGGGTTGTCTAAATCGATGACTACTGTAGTCTAGTGGTCTGACGAGCAAGGTTTTTGGAATGAACGAAAGTCATGACGTTACGAGATGAGATTACGGTGCCTTTATATATCCTGTCCCAGGGGGATACTGGGAATGACTTAGGAAGCACGGTTATGTAGGGATAGCTAGTTACCCTCGTAGGCGGGTTCAACTGACTATATTAAGGAGACTCAGGAAACACATAGGTTTCTATATACGATAGCCTGTAGTTATCGAATAAAAGTCTACCATGAAACCCTCGGCTCAACCCTGATATGAACTTGGCACTCATAGAGCTGAACTAGCTGGCAGAAGTGAATCCTTGTGGCTTGGTCTCCAGTGGGGGTTGTTGGATGAGGTCTAGATCTTGAGATCGTCTGCAGACTCAGGTTGGCCACCAAGTTCTAGATTGCCAAGTTGACAAGTTGTATGATTGGTGGACTTTTCACTTCATAACTTTTCACGTGGCTGCAACATTCGTGATATAATACGTAGAGTATTTACATAGAAATTGATATCGATCATCTATTCCTGTGGTTTTTCCACGTATGCATAGTACCTTGATAGAGGCTCTTCTCCATTGACATCCGTCTTAAACCTTCTTGTTTCCTTGGACTGAGGTATTTCTCGGCTTAAAATTCAAGAACAATACCCGGAGATGTCATATTTTCTTATCGTCGTAGCATAGAATCGCGGAACACGACCACCGGGAGTAAGCAAAGACGTAATGGACATCAATCACCGCGCGGAAACGTCAATACACGAACGCTGCTTGTCCTGATAGGGGCTCTTCGGGCCAGGAATCGGCTAAGGTGTCGGCGGTGGGTCTTCAGACGCAACGACCGGTAGGGTCATTAGCCGGCGGGAAACCTCGGCCTATGATGGCAGAGAAACTCTTGACGTAGGACAGAGTAGGATGAAGAAACTTCCGAGGCGGAAAGGGTCCAGTGTAAATCGGTTGCGATGAGCATGTGGGACTAGGATAGGAACAGGAAAGGAACAGGTACACAAAAACAGGGTATGGGTAATGAAAGACTAAGGCGCTGACGACATGCAAAATGTAAATGAGAGAATGAATTGGACATGTGTAATGTGGGATAGCCTCTATCTAAACCCAGTAAGTATATTCTGGGATATAGTCTTCCATGTCGTGCATATTCGTGACTGGCTGTCAAAAAGGCCAGGTCGAGCGAAGTAGAGAAGATCGATAATCGAGTGTCGATAAACAAGTGGATGTCGAGTCGTGAAGCTAACCAGATGATTTGCCCATTCAAGCAATAATCCTAAGCAAATGGTATTCCTTTAAACGCCGTTCCATGCAATGCTTCAAGGCTTCAGAATCGTGATGATAGCCGTGCCAGTATAGTAAACCTCCCCCATCTCTGAGAGTTATCGCCGTTGATCCCAACAAGTAAAGTAAAAGGGTGGTTGGTATAGTAAGTCCCGACCCATGTTGATTTTCTTTAGTTTCGACGGATTTTGTTTATCGTTTTTCGTAGAATTGGATGGCTTTTTCGAGTTCGTCGAGACTTGATCGGTCCCCGTACATGTTCAAGAGAGCCTCATTACGCTCCCTGTAGGCGGCATTCTCGCGTTCCATGGCTTCAGTCTGAGCGATGCGTCGGATTTGGATCATCTCGAGTGAGACTTTGACACCGTAGCCGACGGCCATGACAGCTGCAACAGGCTTTACCCTATAGTGGATGATTAGTATTTGAGTTCAATATATACACGTATCAAAGCAATATCCACAACTTACAATCTTCCGAGAGACATCCTCTTCTGCTGGGGCTGTAGATGAGGGACAATGTTGGGGTGGATTCGAGCGGCTGTGGAAAAGGCTTGTCGAGAAACGCGCATCATTGTGAAAGAGGAAGAGGAAGTTGGGGATATGTTTCTCTTTTGGACTTGGTAAGGGTAAATCGGTAATAGTAATCCGTACTTAGCTAGTCTAGATATTGATGGGAAAGTAATGTCAGTCAGGGAAAAAAAGCGTTGGGGTGGGCAGGGCGTAGGACCGTTATTATATCGAGTGTCTCTGCTGATTCTTGTTTCACATCTGTGCGTCTACTGCTACACTACGTAAAGTATGTACATGTCCGCCTGGGATCCCGCAACTGGGGGTGGCACGGCTGGCGCTCATGATCGAACGACGACTGGGGATGGCGGCGATGGGCGACAAGTCGTGGGGCGGGGGTGTGAGTGCGAGTGGTCTCTCCCCCGGACGGCACTGGAGCCGATCAGCGATCAGGTGCCTAGAGGGGTAGTCAGTGAGAGTTTAGGTACCTATGGAGTATGGACTCTAGCACTCGTTTGTTTTAACGTTAGTGGTTTTGTCACCTGTAAAAGGGTTTGTTACCTCCTACAGATGCTGCTGAAGTGGAGAGCGGGACTCCGGGAGGGAAGGGTCGGGTGTGTGTGGCACGATGCGGGATGAGCCTTTGTGGTGTTGATATGGCGGGGTTGGGATCGGCATTTCATTGGTTTTGTTCTTATCAAGCTGTATTATTGTGCTTTAGGTAGGCAGCGTCTAAGCAAAAAAGTTGAAGGCCTCAACGGTAAGAGACCACAATCGGAAAGATACCTGTGTAGAGAGGCCAGAACGCATCTGTGCCTACGTACTATCCGTGTTTTCCTTAGGTAGGGTCCTCGACTAGAGTTGACGACGATCTCAAATCTCGAATGCAATCAAGCCATTTTCGGCTGGATTCGGGTATTCTTGCCCCAGATCTTTTTGTCCCTATGTACAGAGTACTCCGTACTATGTCAAACATTCGACCAAGGCAAAGCTCCCGGGCCACCATTAAAAGACCTCCATCTGCGGCCAATAGTGGGGGCACTCTCCCTAGTCTCACCACCATGACCTCACCATGGCCTTGAAGTCTGGCCATTTTCAAAATTCAAGGAGAGGTCCCCTAAACTGCGCAGCTACGATAGTGTCAACTCAACCAACTCCCGACATCTACTGTAGCATCTCATCTCATGTTTCTCCCCTTTGGATTTCATATTTATGTCACTGGATATGTTGCTGAATTCGAGCAAGGGCAGATTTTGCTCTCCCCAGTTTTAGTGGCACCACCATCACGTCCTGCGCATCTGCATCTATGTATTCGGTCTGGTGGCACATCTCGCCCTGTCTCTGATCAATCTCACCCAATCTTGATGCTTTCATTCTCACACCACAAAAAGTGACCAAAGGTCGGAAGACCGTTTACAGCGCAACATGCATTTCTTTGAGTATCACGTTTAGTAAGGCATATATTACCGATATACTGATATACCGATATGGGTTTCTTGGTCGCACCCTTTCGGTCACTTTCCGCCTTCCCCGCATTCCACTATGACACTTCTTGCTACCTTACGCGGCTTCACCTGAATAGCTGCAACATTCACAATTTCACACAGAAAACGAGACGCGACTTGCGTGTCCAGGCAGTGCCAGGCACAAGCTAGTTAATGCTACATACACAAAGCAAATAAGCTAACGTAGTCTTCCCCGCGATTACCTGAAAAGGAAAATGATCAACCAACCAATCATTGAAACCGGATCTTCAACCTACATACATATGTACAGTAGTATCTCCCGTCTATGCCGTTTACATACTGACATTCATTGACCGCTACACTTCAAAATCGACCAGCAAAGCTCCTCGCAGCAAAAGCATTGAAGATCAAATCCAATTCGTCCTCATCTTCGTCTTTGATCACGTCTCAATTCACAAGAGGTTTTGTTGGATGTTCTTCCAGCCTCATTCGATGCTGCAGCCATGATGGAGAAGGCCAGGGCCCAGGCTCCACGATGCAACAGGGTCATGACCCAGTTGTACTAGACAACGACATCATGGTTGATCACATCGTGAATCGGCCGCGAAAATAGCCACTACTGTGTACATAGTATATGTTTTGCAACTGTCCTGTGATAAGGAGAGCGGTCTCCGCAACCCCGCGCTGCCGATCCTATATATGTTTTGTGATATTGTATCCTGCTCTATGGGCACATTATTGGCTGTTCTCATTGTCATCTCTACAATACGCTTCTTATTGCTGCCATCATGTCGTTGACCTTCTTCCAGCCAGTCATTCAGGCTGGCCTCAGTTCCAATGAACTCACGTCGATCCACTGCGAAGCAAGTGACACCAACATTTTCTCACTTTGGAGCCAAGTGCATCGCGAGCGGATGTTTTCGTCTTCCGGGCCGGTAGTTGGTTGACATGCCCTTTATAATATTGGAGCAAGGATGGCCTATTATGTAGCTCTGAGTATAGTAGAATTTATGGAAACTCGGAGAATTAATCATTCACACATGTCGGCACCATGGAGCTATAAGAAACAAACTGCATACCCCTTTCTGTCAAAACACCAGCGTCATATTATGGTCTTTAAAATCGTTGAGGTCACATCATAATGATATTCTCCTGTTCTCCCAACGACCACTGCACAGGCTTGTAGCATTCATCGTGTACCCCTACACCCCCAAGATATCCCACCTCCTCGAGCACCTCATCTTCAGTCTTTTCGATATTATCTCGCGTCTGAAAGACCTCACCATCGATGACTTCGTCGAGGTCATCCATGGGGTACTTGCTCAGCCATCCCTCCCAAACCTGATCCCACTCCTTGTTGGTGTAGATGATATCATCGTCCAGGCAGTCTTCCCGCCACATGAGCTTGTAGTTGAACAGCATCGCAGTGAGAAATTGAGCGACGCCGTCGCTGGAACCGATCTTCCAGCTTTCTGAACGAGGCGTCTTTTGCTGTCGCCACATCTCGCAGCAGATGAGAAAGCGCAAGATGAATTGCTGAAGACTCCATCCATCTAGCACTATATTTCCGGGGTTGATGTAGCTGTGAGCTGTCTGTATCCTTGTGCTTGTCTTGACGCCGAACATGATATCCTGGAATACTGGCCGTGCCTCCTCAAGGGCTTCTTGGAACTCTTCATCAGAGAGATCAAACTCTTGCATTTCATAGTTTCCAATAAACCTCCAAAATGCACCTCGAACGGGCGGCGAGTCTATAAACGACAAGAGACCACGGACCTTGTGGTGCTTGACTTTGACATCCTGAATGCCAAGCAGCTTCGTGACCATTGCATCGGCAAATTCCTTGAAGTAGTCCTCCACGGGAATTCCAACATGGCTCTCTTGAAAATCGACGAGATATACGGTTGGGTTCATAAAGATGTGTGACTCCTCGTAGCAGTCTTTGTCGCTGCACCAGGTCTTGGATGGGTCGCCTCTGCCCAGGAAGATTTGGCGAGAGACCTTGGCTCGCCGAGTGAGGTACGTGCGACGAAAGATGCGATAGCTTTGTTCGCTGAGGCATTGACCGATAGTTTCTCTCTCAATAGCCTTGAGCGATTTGAACTTTAGTACCCGAGATGCTTGTGTTCTAACCGAGATGTTTCCGGTAGAGTTCTCCTTTCCATCATCGGAAGCCTCCTGGCTGTTACCAACCGACGTTTCTGCCGTTACCACCGAAAGGTCATCACCGGAGTGATAGGTTGACGGAGATGGAATATCAGGAGCGCTTGATATCTGAATACTGTTGGTGTTATCCATGATTTTTTAGTTCCACAGATCAGGTCTTGATGGTAAAGATGGCCAGAGTTGTTGACCATCGAGAAACCCTGGCAATACTTTATAGCAGGAATATCCTTTCATGACTAGACCTCAGGAACGTGACCAGATAAATTGTACAGCGAACATTAACAGCGACATAGAAGAAGAACAGCACAGGCCTGTATCTGTTGAAGATGAACGTACATGAACAAATATTAACGCCAGAACTGCAGAACGAGCGCAAATCTTCATTCATCCTCCCCTGTTTGCTTGTATATATGACAAAGACGTAAAAAGTAGCCCTACAAAGGGTATATCAAATGCATTGTGTCTTCATGAGATGCCGGAAAGAGATAGATGTGTGCTAACCGAGCCGAAACCAGGCAATAGAAGTCAAGTCGAAAGACGGAGCGTCTATGTTTGATATATGCCTTCCCAAACGATGAAGGACTCTTGATAGTATTGTTAAGACTTGTTCACCATAGGAACCTCCTGCACTTCTTGCTTCCACACAAACACGGGGTCATATGGTCAATATCGCCGCCCGGCTCCTCGCCCTCGTACGAAACTCCATCGACGTAGTCAAATGTTAGCTCTTGACCCTTTGGTATGTCTCTGATTGCAAATAAAGCAAGATCGTGAATGTGTTTGTCAGCATGGTCACCCACTCGCGCAAAGATTCGCATGTTGGGTTCACAAGAATGGTTAATGAAGCGCGTTGGACCGGACATGAACTCGCCATCGACTTCTAGAGGGGGACCTTTTAATCGAGGATCGAAAGAATCAGGGTCTGTGAACTTGTCTAGGGCAAAAAGGTATACATCTTTGCGCTGTGAGATGGCAGATTTGGAGCGCCGGCGATCAGCTTCTGTTGATGTGATGATTTCGCCCAGATATCGGTCCACGAACTGGCCTTTCTTGATCGAGACTGGTGATCGTACTCCTGTAGCAGACCAACGTCAGTGAATCAGCCGCAACATTGAACTTGGTAGGTAAAGGGGAACTTACCCCATCCTCTGTCGTCTGTGCGGAATATTTCAAGCGGAATTGTCCGACCACGTTCAACGACGCGGTTTGGACAGTTTATGCTGCAAGAACAGCCTTGATGACACTCATATATAGGTATCTTGGAATTGTGAAATTTCGAGCGAAGAAGCCCGGCTTTGGAGCCATGAGCATGGTACGCATAGGCCTTCCTATGAACTCTGGGCGTGTCCACGTCCATTCCGCTGGGACGGTACCCGAAAGAGCCATCTTCCTCGTCGCTGGAATCATCATCATCTAAATCAGCGAGACAGTGGCAGCTTGTAAACTGACACTCTGTGTCGTTGATGCAGGAGCAGCCGCTGCGGAAACTATCCCCAGCTTGTTCAACACCCTCGCCGAGGACCACGTTGTTTATAAAGCGAAAATCATCTGGGAGGACCTGGGAATCCTGTTCATTCACAATCGTGACGGGAAGCGTGGAGTGCGTTGGAAAAGAACGAATCTGACACCAATGGCAGTTGTTGCGTTCCGCTTCATAACCCTGTTTGTCGGTCAATTGAGTGCGTTTACAGAAAGAAAACGGGCTTATATACATACCTCTTTCCCGTGATAATAGAAATGACGTTCAGTTGCTTGTTCCATCATGAAGAAGCGTGCTCACGGCTTAGAGTTTGAAGTGCGCTGTTTGTTATCTGGGTACTCATCAGAAGAGGTAAACATCGGCTGTTGCCTAAAAAAAAAATTAAAAGTTAGAAACGAGTCTCTGACATTGTGTGACCAGATAATCTCACTAGGTCGAACTGAGTGCATAGGTTCTGAATTAACAACAAAGCAAACTGCAAGTAGATGAGATGAGTTTAAACCCCCGGTGAAGAGCTGGGTGTGTTGGTATGTTATTGACCATGTTGATTACCGATTGGCTGCAATCTCGGTGAAGGCTTGTTCGTCTGGGTGAATCTCGTCTACCTAGGTACCTAGTAAAACCAGACTTTATCACCACCTACCGTATACCATAAAATACATATTCACCAGATTGGTGATGAATCCTCCAGAGGCTCAATGATACCAGTGTAACAATACTTAATTTTTTGTGATCCATTGACTGCTGCACAGTTCTTGTGTTCGACGCAGAATATTGTTTCAATGCAGAAGCAGAACTAAGTTTACTGATGCAAAGTCTCTCCCCAGAGAGTACCTATTTATAGATAGACGACTCTGCTCTTGTTATATGTGCCTAATACTTTAGAGGGTGACCACCTTGTACGCGAAACCCGCCATGGCCGATTTCCCTTCACTCCCACAAGACATTCTACTTATGATAGGGCAAGCTCTGGTTAACGGCCAACCCCCCTCACCCATGTATTCGATGTTGCTGAAGGCTCAGAGAACGTAGCTAAATCCCCTGTAAAGCTCCTCGTATCCTCGAAGCCGGCCGAGAACGCTTGGCTACCGATCGCGGATCCGTCAACCTTCCTGTGACTTGATGCTGCAAGATTTCTTGGAGCGACTCTTCCGGACGACGAATGGTTGGCGATTACGGCATACGGGTCAGACACAAGCCCAGAACCAACCGAGTTCCTTATTGGCCGACAAAGGGACGTCGTAAATCTCTGTTACACTAATGAAGACTGCGAATTCAGGTTCCGTCGAAGCCATTTAGATCATTGGATAGCTTGGCACAAACCTGGAGAGCAACCTTAGACGATCTCTAATCATGGAACAAAACGGTTTACGTTGGATCCTTTGGGGGTTAAAAATTCCATGGTATAGAGTCAGATCACCAATCGGTTCCGAAATCAGGCCATCGAGGTATAATTAATACAAAGGCTCACGATTACGTGACTTGCTCAATCAATGTTACCAAGGTTCATCGTTCGTAGATGAGGACGTGAAAGGGAGATCAACAAATTAACAATACCTACGGTAGGTAGTCAACATTCGGGATACAAGATCAACTGCCCTGCGGTGATTTTTACTTTCTTGGCCGGGTCCATGAAACTAAGCTCGGGATTACACCAATAAAGCTACATAAGCTCTGCGTATGCATCATCCTACATGAAAGGCCGCGTCTCCCCCACCGTACTCCGTAGACAACCTAGTCTTTGTCACACTCTCTTATAAGTTATTGTCGAGATCCTTATTAACCATTGACTGCATAGCAAGCAATTGGCTTGTGTGAGTGTTGTCGATTGCACTGCGATACCTTATTGATTCACCAAGAGAACATCTTCATATTCCGCTCTCGACTTAACCTAGCCAGATAAAGATTCACCAAAGACCTGGACCCTTTTTGTTACCTCTGTTTTTTAACTAGCCGCTAGCCCAGGGTTTAATAGAACCGAGCGAGTCCCGCTTTTGCGCCTCCCCCTGGTCCTGACAACCTTGGAATACCCCAAACGAGATCGATATAATCACGTGCTAAAGGTCTGATAATACCCCTGCTATCTACCCCGCTTGCTTAAGCATTATATAACGACCTATATATCTTTAGCTAAGGGAATTATATATATAATAACTTTTAGAGAATATAATTTTAATATTAAAGTAAGTAGAAACTATTAAAGAAACTTTAAATTTACTCTTAAGTAAAAAGTTATAATAATTATAAAGATATTTATTAATAAGCTATATTAATAAGTTATAACTTTTTATAATATTAATATTATAATTAATTATTAAATAAAAAACACATAAAATTAATATTATAATAATATATTTAAACTATAAAAAAATCTCTTAAGAAACTATAAGAG